>PVIH01000133.1:0-50362 GCA_004025045.1 Sigmodon hispidus
TGCATTTTCTCGTATCAACATTTTAGATATTAAATTGTACTTTGTAGTTGTTGTTTGTTAGCAGTAGTTTGACCTCACTTATGTTAGTACCTTTCTCTTTCCCAGACACTGTCTTATGATGATCCCTATAGTATGTAGTTTTATACCTAGTTTAGAACCTTCCTATTTAGACAAAACGGGGAGATGTAGCGGGAAATCAAGAACTATACATGTGAACAATCGTATCAGAGGACTGGAGACGAGCGGGGCGTGGTTAACTGGAAAGGATTCCGGAAGTAGACCTCCGAGGGAGAGGACCAGGACAGGAAGCCGGCATTCTCGAGAGAGAGTTCCCGACCAGTTGTGCGGGTTTTTGGACTGATGACGCGGATTCTGGGGTACACAGTTTGGGCCAGCGGTGCGGGAGTTCGGACGTGTGGCGTGGGGATGAGGAGTTTTCCTTAGAAACCCTCCAGCGCGCTGCAACCTTATCCCTTCATTTTCTCTTAAAACCTTCTCTGTTTTGTAAATGATTTTCACAAAATAAACCCCATTTAAAACATATCTCATGGCGGGTTTTTACCGCGATACCCCGTACTGATTTCCTGAAGTGTCTGAACAAGCTTACACTCCCACCAATAGTTTTGGAGTGTTCCCCTTGCTCCACATCCTCTCTAACATAAGCTATCATCACTGTTTTTTAACTTAGCTTTTCTAACAGGTATGAGATAGCATCTCAGAGTCCTTTTGATTTTCATTTCCCTGATGAATAAGGATGCTGAGCAATTCCTTAAATGTCTTTTGGCCTTTTGAGAAACTTCTGTTAATTCTCTTTTAGCTCTGTGGCCCATTTTTTAATTGGATTGTTCAGTATTTTGATGTCTAGTTTCTTGAGTTTTTTTTATATATTTTGGAGATCAGCCCTCTGTCAGATCTAGGATTAGTGAAGAACTTTTTCCATCCTGTAGGTTGTCATTTTGTCTTATTGACTATGTCCTTTGCCTTACAGAAGCTTCTCAGTTTCAGGAGGTCCCATTTGTTAATCAACAGCTGTGGTGCCTGCATGGGACTGGACTAGCCCCTTTGCATATGGGAGATAGTTGTGTAGATAGTTCTGTTTACAGGGCCTGTGGCAGTGGAATCAGGATCTGTCCCTGGTGCCTGAGCTGGCTTTTTGGAGCCCATTACCTATGTGAGACACCTTGCATAGCTTTGATCCTACCTTGACTGAATGTATCAGGCCTTGCTGACTCCCATCAGAGTCTTATCTTTTCAGAGGAAGGGATGGGAAGAGTGGGAGGAAGGATGAGAGGGGGATCTGTCTTTGGTATGTAAAAATGAATAAAGATTTTCTTAAATAAAAAAAGAAGACTGTAAGTATTCCTGGCACTCCATGTGGTTGAGCCAACATGGTTCCAGTGGGATGCACCTCGTACAGAGGCATGCCCCTGGGTGTGGCTGCATAAACCCATGCAGCACTGCAGCACTGCTTACAGAAGCACCTCCCTAGACACATGTGGAGGCATGCCCCTAAACGTGACTGCTTAAACCGGTGCACACCCTTTCTCTTAAAAAGAGATGCCATGTTTTGGTTGACCTTTCCTTCTGTCCTGCTTCTGTTTCTGTACACACCTGGGAACTCTCTTAAGTAAACCCTCATTTGGCCTTGATAGTTAGCGCAAGGGTGTGTGTCTCTTCTTACTCAAAACCAACAAAGGCCAAAAACAGCTTTATGTAGTACTCATCATAGATGCTTCAGCCTAGCTTAGCAGTGGGGCCCATGCTTGACTCTTGCTTGGCATGTTAAGAATTGGCCTGTCTCCTCCTTTGGGACTGTGAGCATTTCCTGTATGTAAGTCTTTCTCTTACCTCTTCAGCACTTAGTATGTTTTTCTTACAGAGAGACTTCCCAGAAAACTTGGTTTAATCACATGTTGTGGCAAAGGAGGAGATGCATTCCTCTTTTAAAAAGAAAACACTTTATACATTTGAAATGAGAAAAATTTAGAATGATTGTCATGTACCACCATCTCTCTGGAGTTTCTAGTGTCCACATCCCAAACTATAGAATTGGTAGAGATCTTGATCTATGTTTAGAAGAAACAAGTGTGGACCAGAAAACTTAAACAAACTTGTGATGGATATTGGGAATAAAATCATCAAAGAACCATACTCTGGAAGAGGGACCTTAGAGAATATGTATCCCACCTGGACTGGGATCTAATGTTCAAATTTACCATCTAATAGAAGGGGCAGAGCAGGAAGTGACAGGAGCATACATCTCTGGAAGGGCCACTTAAAAGTGGAATTGTGGAGTAGATCACACACAACCCTGATGACCAAACCAGAAAGCTCTGAGACCCTCTATTTTCTCTAGCCTGCCCCACATTGTAAGATACGATCTTCAGGACAACCATGGTTGTGAATTCTTTGAAGAACCCAATGAAGCACTTTCCAACATTATTTAAACTTCTCAGCTACCCCTCTATGGACTTCTTTCCTCTTTCCCCTACAGGGTTAGCAAGTAAGACACTAAAGGGTTTTTATGATATTTACAAAAGCACAATACAAAATTGAATAATGTTGAACAAAAGTAGCATTTCGACATTGTGAATTATTTTCTTCTCTGTGAGTAAAGGGGGAAGAATATTTTCAGGTCTGCACATGTTTTAGGACACATCTGAGTACAATCCAGTGGAGGGGCTCAGAAGATGCTTGGAGGATGTTGACTAATGACTTCAGGATTACATTAGGGAAATCCCAAGGGTTGACAGACTTTGGACTTGGCTAAATTTGGATGTTAGACATTTATTTATCCATATTAATTGTAAACAGCTCAAGAGGATTCAAACTAATTACTCCCCCTTGGAGGCTTGTTGTTGAAACACGAAGGGCACATTTCTTTCAAAATAAACGACCTGTCACCACTTGACGCAGGTGTCTTCTTTGCAATCCATCTTGGGCTCCAGGTCTGGCTTCATGTTCCAAAAGCCCTCCCTCCCTCACGTCACTCCTTCTTCCACTGACCTCTGCAAACCAAGAAGTCTGTTTCACATCCCCTTTCTCCTGGGCTTCCTTTCCCTCACTTCAGTTACACTCTGCCCCTCAACATAAGGTAGAGACAACTCTTGTACCCTTACTCCTTGCTTTCCCCTTAGAAATCTCAGGGCCAGCCTAGTCCAAAGTTCACAGACAGTGGCTTGTATGTACAACCTGCTTGGTAGTTTCTTACCTTCTCATTACTGGCTGTAGCATCGTCAGCTGGACCAGGAGTTCTTTGAAGGTGAAGATGGGTGGCCTTGCCCTGAGAAGTGTCTTTAGACAAAGTTGATGAGCATCAAATGAATAAACAGGGAATCTGGGTTTGCTTAGTTGGGGAAAAGAGTTTTCTACACCATTCCTGGATATACTGGTGAGCTATTACTGAGTTCTTCAACTCAGTGTTGCACTCTGCTAGCCTTCAGTTCCTTGCTTTCAAATACAACCTTCTCTAGCATGGCTTTGGTTTGTTGTGGTGTGGTTTTAAGGAAGGAACCCTGGGCCATGCACATGCTAGGTAAGCATTATACCACTGAGTATATTCATAACCCCTTTTTTACTTTGGTTAATACACAGTCTCCATAAATTGTTCAACCTAGCCTCAGATTCACTCTGTAACCCAGGCTGGCATTGAATTTTAACTCTCTAGCCTCAGCCTCTTGAGTAGCTAAGACTACAAGTATGTACCAAATGTTTCACAGCTTAATGTAATATATTATTTTGTTATAATCTCCTTTTTAGTATATTCTATATTTGAGACCCTTAAATTCTTACACAGAAACAAATGAAACAGGGATTCTCCATTCTGTGTCTTCAAAAGAAAGCTCATTACTAGTTCATTTCTCTGTCTTTTGTAGGATGATGTGGGCAAATGAGAGAGACTCAGACCTCAGTGATTTTCTCGTCCTGTGAGATCATTTGTACCCAAAAAAGAATCTACTACGGTGCACTCCTGTCTTTAATTCATGATCAAAATCACCAAGCCATCAATGCTCTTGCATCATAACATTCCTCAGAATGGCTCCCACGTCCTGGTGTGGTACATGTGCACAGGCAGGTGGAGAAAGACACTGTGGAGCTTGGCCTCAGTTGCATGGAAAAAATCTGAAACTAAAAAGAGAGGCCATTTCTCCATCTTGGGTCCAGATGAGGATTCAAATATAACTCAAGACTTTCAAAGCATGATTCATGAGTTGGAGGAGTTATGGAGCTGTGTGTTTGAAAGGGGCAGAAAAACAGTAAATCCCAGCCCTCTCGTTGATTCCAAACAAGTGTTCTCATGGTTGCAACCTGAAAGCATTGGAGCAGGTAAAATATTCTGGTTTTAGATGATAGGGAAGAAAGCTTCTGTTAACACTGGATTTTGTTTTTCTAAAAAAGAGAGTTTCTCATTTTACAGTAAGAGGAACAAATATTCCAATTTTTAAAGGTAAATATTTGGCAAAACTACATTTTTACCCAGTTTATACAGCACTATTCTCTTTTCTGTGAAATAAGCATCACATTTGCCTGTCCTCCCTCCCTGAGAGTATTTCTAGAAGGATCCACCAGAATTATGAGACTGTGCTTAAAGAATACAGCTGTCTACATGCAAGGAAACATTGTTTCTGTTTAGTGGGTTTGAAGTTCAAATGATGCAAAAGTTTTCTAAAAAACTTGATCAACCAGCACTGCCAATGTTTACATCTAAGTTTGCTTCATTTCTGCTTTACTTCATTTTCTTCTGTGCAGCCTGTATTTTAAATTTTATTTTTAAAGAAAAGTCTTTATTTTTGATAAGTAAGGATTAGTGAAGATGGAGAGTGAAGTAAAATTTCCTCTCTCCTTTCCTCATCCTAAATAAGACTAAACTCTCTGGGACTTCTATGAGGGACAAGAGACCCTGCAAGGGTGAAAAAGAAGGCTAGGCCAAGCACTGCAGCACCCCAAGAACAGCTCGACTGATAAGTCCTTGGTTTTCTTTCAGACTCCTCACTCAAATGGGGTGCTAGAAGAAACAGCAACCTAGCAAAGCCAACCAGTACATCCAAAACATGCCCAACAGAAAGCTTGTTCTCTCAGGGCACAGCACAGGAAAAGGTGCACCCAAGCAAGAAAGGAAACTCCTGGTGATCACTCTGATGCAGATGTGCATCGCAAAGAAGCAGCTGAGACCACATGGGAGCCAAGACCAAGACCTCGTGGGAGCCAGGACAGCTGCTCATAGGCCATAAAGAGGAAGCTCATGCCCACCACAACCTCCGATGGAGTGAGACATGTGATAACATGGTCACAGAACTGGGCCTTGATCCCTTCGAGGAGGTAATGAGATTCTTCTACCACCAAACCACCACCGTGTGTGTGTGTGTGTGTGTGTGTGTGTGTGTGTGTGTGTGTTATCAGTGGAGACCTTACTACAGCAATAAAGGACTCCACTCCACTGCATCTGTGTCAGACACAAACTGAGAAGTCATGTTTGTGACCTGGGCTGAATAACAAGCAAGAACACTTATCCCCACTGAGCATTAGTAAGGAGCCCTTCCCTCAAAGTGGTATCAATAAAGAGGCAAATGAATGTTCACCCCTTGCTGTCCATGATGAGGTGATTTCCCTGCCTCCTATCCTCCTGCCCAAGCTGTGCAAAAGAAAACTAACCATGTAAAAAGTAAGGTTCACTTTATCCAGCAACTGATCCTGGCAGATGCAGAGATCCATAGCTAAACACTCAGTGGAGCTACTGGTTGAGCTGAAGAGCGGGAAGAGAGATTGCATGAACAAAGGGATCAGGATCATGATGAGGAAACCCACAGACGAGGCTGTCCCATGCTATTGGGAGCTCACTGACTCTGAAATGACAGCTGACCAACCTTCATGGAACAAATCTGGACCCTCAAAATATAGATGACAGTCCAACAGCGTGAGCAGTTTGTGTCTCTTGCACTGGGACCAGACTTTATTCCTGGTGCATGAACTGGCTTCTTGGAGCCCACTCTCTACAGAGAAACACCTTTCTTATTCTTGATACTTGGGGGAGGGACTTGGTCCTACTTCAACTGGATATGCCAAACTGAATTGACTCACCTTGAGATTCCTTGCCCTCTCTGGGAATTGGATTGGGGGTTTGGGTGGAGAGACACTGAGGGCAGGACAGGGAGAAGAGGAGGGAAGGGGAGCAGTGGTGTGGATGGGAAAAATTTAAATGAAAAGACTTTTTTTAAAAGTAAGGTTCAGGTTGAGAAATAATGATCTATTTTTGTTCTACTGGTCAACAATCCAGGTTTCCCAACATCATTTGTTGCAGATATCTTTTCTCTAGTGTATATTAGTATCTTAGCCAAAAAAAAAAAAAAAACAAACAGGCGGTTCTCTGTAGTGGGATTCAGGTGGCAAAGCTTGGAGGTATGTTTCTGGAGTACTGGGAGCCTGAATGGGGCATAGCCAGACCCCATTGAAACACAGGGGCATTGACCTTCCTTCCTATTTGTTCCTGCCTTCTCAGGGAGTGGGTTGACCATCCATCATGGGACAGTTCAACCCTCCAAGAACTGTCTTAAGGTTCAATGGTATCAGTGAGTATTTATATAACCCCTTAATAAATATTAATCCTTTATATGATATATTGCTAGTAAGATTTCCACAATAGTTCTCTATTCTGTTTCATTGATCTTTATATCTATGTTTGTGCCAGTATTATGCTGCTTTATTATAGTAGCTCTGTAGCATAATTTGAAAGCAGATATGGTAATCCCTCCATCATCATTCTTTTTGCTCAGTGTGGCTTTGGCTATCTGGGATCTTTTTGCTTCCATAAGAACTTTAGGGGTTTTGTTTTGTTAGTTTGTTTCTATTTCTATGAAGAAGGTCATAGGGATTCTTACAGGGATCACATTGACTCTGTAAATTATGTCTGGTAGGATGGCCATTTTCACAATATTAGTTTTACCAATGAATGAACATAGGAGGTCATTCCATATTTAGTGACTTCTTCAATCTCTTCATTTAGAAATTTTAAACTTTTCATTGTAGAGGTCTTTAATCTTTTTGTTATATTTATTACTAAAATTTTTAGGCTATTGTGATTGGAGTATGTTTATGCTCTTTTTCTCAGCATGTTGTTATCAATACATAAAAATTCTACTGATTTTCCTGTTAATTTTGTATCCTACAACTTTGCTGGAAGTGTTAATCATTTCCAAGCATGCTCTTGTACAGAGATTCAGAGTCTCATAACATTGTATTCAAAATGTTCAGATTCCAACCCAAATCACTCTGGATGCCAAAAATCAGGGTGACATCAAACTAAAGGAGAAAAACAGTTAACAGTTGCCCATGCTGGGAGACAAAAACATTCAAAGTATCTAAGATTTTAAAGCAGCCATCTCAAAATGTTTTGACAAGCAGTAGTGAATGACTTAAAACAATTTAAAATGCCTCATCCAGAAAATAAGAAACATGAATATATAAAATAACATTTTTAAATATAAAATAAATTATTACTTTCTCTTCGATAAACCAACACCTATGCTGTTAGGTATATCTTTCTGAACAATTCTCTTTCTCAATTAACTCTAATTTTTAAGCCTATATTAAAATAGTTCTAATTTTAACAGGTGTGATGTTATACATCTTATATCTAAACACAAGAGAAACAGAGGTAAGGATCTTGGAGATATCTTTATTAAACCAACTACACACACATATATATGTATATTGTACTATATATATAATATGTATATATAAATTCAATAGCCAAATAGGAAAGAATCATTGGATATAAAGAACAGACTATTACCTGAATTAAATTTGAAGAACAGGAGGGACCTAATTTAAACAATACAGAAAAGTGAGCATGCTCACGCGCACTCACGCGCACTCACAAGCACGCGCGCGCGCACACACACACACACACACACACACACACACACTCACACACTCACACACTCACACACAGGCCAGAGGGCAGCCCCAGATGTTCTTCAGGAGTCTCCTATCTTGTTTACTGAGACAGGGTCTCTCATTGAGGTTTCCTATTAGGCTAGGCAGGCTATTCAGCAAACCCCAAGAATCTGCCTTTCTTTGACAAGAATTACTACTAATAGACTTTGCACTTCTAGCTTTCTTATATGGATTCTGGGATTTAACTTGGGTCTTAATGCTCTACAGTCTAAGCCATTTCCCCAGACCCCATAGTCAAACTTCTTAAAATTAATGACAAAGAAAACTGGCATTGTGGTGCATGCCTATAATTCCAGCACTTAGTAAATCAAGGCAGGAGGATTCTGTGTGTCTGAAGTGATTCTGTGCTAAAAGAGAATTCAGGCCAGCCAGGGCAACATGGCAAAAAAAAAAAAAAGTGAAATAATAAAAAATTTTAAAAGTTAAGAAGAAAACAATTAGATTTTGTTGAGGGTTTTGTTTGTTTGGGGGGTTGTGACACTAGGAACTGAACCAAGGACAGCATGTGTTCTCAATATGCATTCTTCCATTAAGCTCTATTTCCAAGGCCTCTTTAACTTTTGATACTGAATCCTGCTAAGTTGCTCAGGCTGACTTTGAATTCACTCTGTAACCCAGGCAGGCCTTGAACTTGAAATCCTCCTGCCTCAGTCTTCTAAGTCACAGGAATGACAGGCCTGTGTCACCAGGCCCAGCTAGAATTGGAATCTTAAAATCAATGAGCAAGAAAGAACACTACTCCAATAAAACAGGGGAAAACTCCATGGACAGCACAGGAGGAGCTGCCATGGAGTCCATAGTCAGTGACACATCACTGTCTTACTTAAATATAAAAAAAATAATAATATTCAGGAAAAATATCCCCTGAGTATAAGGAGAAATAAATTAAATTTTCAAGTGAAGTAAAACAAAGAACAAACCTCTGGTAGAAAAATAGATAGCAATGAAGAATGACAAAAGAAATCTTCAAACACCAGAGAAAAAGAAAAAAAATATGGTAAGCAAAAAATATACATATAACAATGCCTCCTCCTCTTGAGTTCTTTCAGTTATGTTTAAAGCAGAATAGAGAAAAAGAAAAAGAAACAGCACCACTCTGATGTGGCTCAAAATATATTAAAGGAAATAGTTAATGAAGTTTTGTTACTCAAAGAAGGATAAATGAACAAGAAGAAAAATAATATTTCCAGATTTCATTGAAAGTGTTTGAGGAGTGGAGAAGTCAGTAATTATCCAACATAATGCAATGCCTGAGACAATTAGGGACACACTTATAGGAAGAGAAAACATCTAAAGCACTAAGATAAATAAAAATGTAATTGCAAAAAAAAAATTCAAGTGGATCATAGGAAGTGAGTTTAAAGCAGATGAAGAAGTAAAAATATTGATCAAGCAGAACAGAATACAAGTAAATTACAAACTTAAGACCTCAGCAACAACCACGCAAATGTAAACGATCCAATACATCAACTAAAAGACAGAGATTGCAACCAAGACTTGAGTATACTCTGTCCACAAGAATCTCATCACAACTTTAAGATAGGCAAGTTGAAACTGAAAGCATGGAGAAAGACAGTCATAAGCAGATATAGTGGAAGAAAACCAAGACTTCAAAGTAAAGAAAATTACCAGTGACGGGGAGGGACATTGTATAGTGATGTAAAGGTCAGTTCACCAAAGGATGTGGCCACCCTAAATGTATGTATATCAAACAACAAGCTGACAAGAATTTAGCTATAAGAAGCTATACTTAAAGGGAAAGTAAATCCATTGCTAGAGTGGGATATAAATACCTCTGTCAGTCTTTCATGTAATAGCTAGGGAATCAGCAAAGCCACAGAAGAACTAGAGTCTAATACCTATCAAACATCTCATCCAGCGAAAGGAATTTACCTACTTTTGTCAAGAAACCATGAAACACGTACTAACACAGACCATATCTTAATTTGTTTTTTAAAACCACAAATATAAAGGATTGAAATCAAACAAAACATATTCTCTGACCATAGTTGGGTTCAAACTAGAAAACAAAAAGCAATAGATGTAAAAAATAAATCTTATTGGAAACATTTGAAAAATAAACAACATACTTCTAAATAATCCATGAGTCAAAAAAGATACCTTGGATTAAGATAACAAATACACAAACTTAACAGAAATGAAAATTATATCAAGTTTGGGAGACATGGAGAAAATAATGTTGGTGTGGAAACCAATAGTATTCAGTGCCTACATTAGGAAAGACAAAGATACAATTCATAGTCCAATGTTCCATCTGAAAAACTCAGAAAAAGAATATAATAAACCTAAAGCAAATTTAAATGTGAGTAAAAAATTAATTAAATTAAAACAATAAAATAGAGAAATAAAATGAAAAAGAATGTGTACATACACAGATAATATTTAAGTTTAATATAAATAGCCCTAGAAAACATATCACATGACATAAAGAAAAACAGAGATAACATAAAATTATTTTTTAAAAAATGGAGTACAAAATATAACATGGTCTCTTAAAATATCAAAAAGTAATAAATTATGAATAAATTTAACAGTTGGAACAAATGGATCAATTGTTTAAAATACTATCATAATTCAGTGTAAAATAAATATTTTGACCACTAAGGAAGTTGCATCTATAGCTTGAAAATTTATAAAAAGAGAAATTTATAGGCTCAGAAGTTCAACTGAGCTTTCTACTCAGTCTCTTAGGAATCGACAGGGTCTGCACCAGTAAGGACAGCTCACCACTGTCTAAGGACAGCTAGCATTACAGTGATGGCAAATGCTGATAAAAACTGTACAGAAAAGAAGAAATACTCATAAACAAATGTTCGTTATGTGTGTGTAGGGATGCAAAAAATATCTCTTGACAAAATATTGGCAATTTTAATTGAGCAAAATATAAAATGAATTATATACCGTGATGAAGGTTTGGTTCACTATTTTTAAAAATCACCAATGTAATACACCATGACTATAGGGAAAAAAATCACATGATCATATAGTCATAATTTGACACTTTTGACAAAATTTGGCACTCATTCTTAATCTGAAGAAAATAAACTTAGAGAAATAGGAATCAAAGAACTGTCTCAACTTGATAAAGAGAATAAGTCAAAAATTGACAGATAACACCATATTTAACAGTGAAAGGCTGAGGTCTGCATTACTGACGCTTGCTGTTCATATCAACAGAATGCTAAAATTCCAACTTAGTATAACACTGAAAAAGAGAATTGAAGTACAGATTGAAAAACAATACGTAAAGCCACCCCTATTTGTGGAGGACTGAAATAAAATCTTGGACAACTAGTAATTCACCAAGGCTTCAGGATATAGAATGAATGAGCAAACAAAATATTATATTAGCAACAAACACATAAAGACAACTTAGAATTAAAATTTATCTATTGATTTGTTGATGTCCACCTCAAAACAAATAAAAACATGTTATCACAGATCTAACAAAGCACAGATGAGGCTTCTGTGTTGAACAAAACACATAAAACACAGTATATATGTTTATGAAACATGTAAAAAATAAAAAGAGAAGCAGGCACGTTCTACACCTAACATGGAAGATTCACCACAGAAAAATGACAGCTTTAGCCTGACAATGTGTTTGACATAATTTATATAAAGGACTTGAGTAGTTTAAGATAAAATTCCTGCTGGCATGTGAGAGGTTTTGGATTCCAGAGTCCGCATGAAAAATTATTATTAACAATAAAAAACATTTCACATAAATATATCAATAGGATTTTCTACAAAAACTCAAGATTATTCTAAACTTTTACTTGAAAAAGCAAATAAACTACCACAGTTAAAGCAAGGTTAGAAATAAAAAGCAAGCTGGTCTGGTTGGTCTACTTAATTTCAAGAGAAACTGAATAGCTGCTGTAATTTAGACTATGTGGTATGTACAAGGGATAAATTCATTGGTCAATGAAGCAGAATAGAAAAGTCAGGGATATCTTTTAAGAACACATCCAACTGATCCTTGACAAAGGTGAGAAATAAACTCAATCCATAAGCAACTGATAATTTTTATATCAAATGATGCTGGAACAACTGGGTATGCATGGAAGGAGGGGTAACTCACAACTTAACCAAAAGTTAGATCACTAATTTAAATGTAAAGGTAAATTTTTTAAGGAAAAAAACAGAGACTTTTCAAAATTTAGGGGTAGGCAGAATTATTAAACTTCACACCAAATTTACAGGCTGTAAAAGGAAACAGACAAATGAACTTTACCAAAATTTAAAACTCTTATGGTCACTTAACATGAAGTTAAGATTGCCCTCTATGAGCTTCTGTCCAATAAAGAAGTGACATTAGCCCAGGCCTCAAGAAACTGCCAATTTCTGCTTTCCATCCTTTGCAACACTCACTCTGAAGAAAGCTTACACACTGCTTACAGGAGCCCAAGCAAACCACATGGAAAACCCATGTACAGAAAAGAACACCTGGACAGTCCCTGCTCTTCCATCATCTCACATAACTGAGATGGAGAAGAACCAGGGAACCAGAGTCCAATCATGAGCCAGAACCAAGATCACCCAGGGCATCATACAGGTCTTCTGTAGCTATGTGCCCATTCTCTACCAAATTTTTTATCTACTTTTTACCTCACTAATGTTGGAAAAGTTTGCTATGCAGCTGTAGACAAATACAACTGATACTTTTAAGTAGTGTCAGTAGGGGAGACAGTGGTATCTCCTCAGATGAGTAAAAGCTAAACTTTGGGGTTCAGCTGACCAGAGTCTAGATACGCCTCTGCTTTATTCTAGATATATAAATCATGAGATGTGGGTCCAATTAATAGTAATATTCATATTAATTTCTAAATTTGAACAACTGCCCTGCACCAGAGTAATGAAGGAAGCCATGAATCTTGCCCTTTATCACAAGTTTTACTACCAAGACTACACATGCTTCATTGTTCAATATTTTAAAACTAGTAAATTAAAAACTTACAAAGCTACATTTTTCTCATCTAAAAATATGGGGTTTTTCTTTATTTCGTTTTAGATAGACTCTGTGATGTCTAATGTCAATTCAATTGTCAGCTTGATGAGATCACTTGGGAGAGGGGCTTCTGGATATGCCTGTGGGAGAGTATCTTGATTAGGTTAATTGAGAAGTCCCTGGACCATATAGGAGAAAGTGAGCTAAACACAAGTATCCATCATGCTCTGTTTCTTCACTGCATACAGTGGGGCCAGCTGCCTCTAGCTCCTGCCACTATGACTTCCCCATGATGGACTGTACTCTTAAAGCTGTGAGCCAAAATAAACACTTTCTCTCCCTTAGGTTGCTTTTTCCATGGTGTATTATATAGTAACAGGAAGACTAGCCCAGCCAGAGTATTTTTTCATAACCTTAACTGACCTAAAAATTTTAGTTCTCCTGCCTTGGTTTCCTAAGTGTTGGGATTACAGTCTTGAGCCACTACTAACTCCCATCTTGGAAATATATTTCTAGCCCCTCCCCCCAAAAAATTGGCTGAGGGAAGTTTCTATTTATTTTAAATAAGAAAATAAAACTTCTATCCTATGTTTTCCTTTTTAGATGTAGCTATTTAATTGTCTGTTCTCTATCTTCAATGGTATCCTGCAACATCAGCGAACACTCTTTATTCATACCCAAAGGAACTTCCAGAACAGCAAGCTTCCACTTGAGCTCACTCATTCATTCATTCCACAAGTACTGTGGAACAATCCTTCTGTACACTGTGAATATGTATTATTCTCATTGGCCTATATCAAGACAGGATAAATGCAACAATCAAATTGAGGATGTTGGGATGAGAAAAGGTGAAGTCAGAGAGTTGCCAGCAGAGAGAGCAAAATGGGCATACCAATGTACTAAAAATAGGTACAAAGCCACGTGACAAAGCATAAATAAGAAATATGGGTCAATTTAAGTATAGAGTAAGATAGTAACAAGCCTGAGCTATCAGCTGATCATTTATAATTAATATAAGCATCTATGTGGTAATTTGGAAGCAGCTGCTGGGATGGGAAAATTCTGCCTTCACACAAGTGTTCATCTATGATAAGGAAGATCCAGGCCCCAAGACTCCAAGAGTGTACAAGGCAGTACAGTCCCAACCACCCAAACATGCAGCTCATGGATGTCAGCAGCAGTAATAAATGGAGCCCATGAAAGAATGTAAAACCTTGCCTGTGAAGGTTCCTATGGAGACCTCTGGAGTTTATACTCTGCTAAGGATCCCTTACCATATCTCAGAAATTGCCACAGTGTGAGGCACTGGTGATTTAAACTACCATTTAAATCATTTAGTGCTATTTAGTCTAAAAAAATTACTTCTAATTTTTGTACTTAATTATTTTTTTGTCTGTGATAAGTTTTTCATGTAGCCCTCCAAAGCCTCACTAAACATATTTTTACTGATAGTGCATTATTCTTTAGAAAGCTTTTAATGGCAGAACATTTTGATGATTTCAGATTTCTTGATCCCTAAGAAGCACTCTTATGTATAATAGCTTTCCCAAACTCTAAAGTTGTCCCTACATATTATTCCCCAAGACTCAAACATAATTGCTAAATCAATGGATAAAGCTTGAGAATGTGTGTGGCAACCCTTGGCTCAACCCTTGCTGAGTGTACCTGGTTATTTGGTGCCAGTAGGTTGAGGGGAACAGAATCCCAGTACAGAATGAAGTTGGGGAGAGGGGCCTGGTTCTACTTGTCCCAGCTGTTAACACCTCAGCCCTGTCCTGCTATTATTGTCTCAGTCTTATGGCAAGGAGTGGGGTATCTGATGAGCAGGAGCCTTCCCCACTATCCAATAGACTTGAGTTTGTGTCTTCAGCATGGGGAGCAGTCTAAGAAACACAGCTCCGCTGTAGTCCCTGGCTTTCCCACTTTGAAGCCATGGAGCATCAACTTCTCCATTTAGACATCTGATTTTCCAGTGGGAACATCTCTGAAACAGAAACAGTGATGAATTCCCCCTCCATAGGACACCCCAGGGTCCATTCAAAAATAATCAAATGATGCTGAGTTCTAAGGGGTCTCAGTTAATTTTTCTGTTACTAATAACAAAGTACCACATACAGGATAAATTATAAATAAATTATCCCAAATCTAAGAGGTTTATTTTGACTCACAGTTTAAAAGAAAGGTCACTAGCCCCACCTGATAATAGCCATCTTACTTGCAAAGTCTCAAGGTAGCATGTGATGGAAGACTAGACAGACAGTACCTGTCTTGCCTGGTCTTAGTTCTACTTATAGCCATCAGAGGTCTGGATGCTCCACCCTGATAACTCCATCCTTGTCACCTCCAAAAAAATCCCATTTTCAACACTACATTTAGATTGTTTCCATCCTTGCAATGCCTCTTAGTGAGGATTAAACCCCAATGTCAGTTTGGGGAGGGGACAAGTCATATTCACGTACACAAAGGCCTCTGCATGATACATGTGGGGCCAACAACCAGGAATGTACGGTTGACTCGTTAGTGTTAAGGCATTTACTCCTCCAAGCTGTTCTCAAGCTTTTCAGGAGCCTGTACTGAGAGGCTCCAGGCCGGATCATTTATGGTAATTACAATACAGGGTATAGAAGCTGGGGCTTATATACATAATGTATATTACTAAATTATGGTACAAAGTTATTTACTAAATAAAGATATAAAATATTAAAATAATTTTTCTAAATTAAAATTCCTTTGTGTGGGATGTGCACCTGCATGAAAAAGCAAGAAATCAGTCTCTCTTCAGGTTCTCTCTCTCTCTCTCTCTCTCTCTCTCTCTCTCTCTCTCTCTCTCTCTCAGTTCTCACTGGCCTGGAACTCTGGCTAGCCAGAAAAGCCCAAGTATGTCCCTTTGGCTGCTTCAAGATTGCTGGAACTCTAAGTATGCACCCCCACAGTTGCTTTCTGACATGAGTTCTAGGAGATAGCACTCAGGTAGCCATGCTTGTACAACAAACAACCACCTGAACTATCCTCTTAGCTCCAAAACTCCTTTGAAGATGATCCCTGAGCCTGGAAGATGAAGTTGTAGCAAGGAGTCTATTTTGACAAATATTGAGAATAGGAAATTTTCATATCAGGCCACTATGATGGGAAAAGATGGCAAAAATGGGGAATAGGAAGTTAAAGAAATTGCAAATTGTTTCTGGTTCTTTTTTTTAACTTTCATTTATTTTTTGTGGATTTCACATCATGTATCCCAATCCCACTCTGTTGTAGGAAGTTTCCTGGCCCTTTTGGACCGGAGGTTTGGACCTGGCCTGCGGTGGCTTTTGTCCCCCAAAGAAAGGAATCAGACACTTATATTATCTTCATACTGTTTGGCCCATGTCTCAAGCACATTACTAGCTAGTTCTTTCATATTAATTCAACCCATTTCTATAATCTACTTGCCATGTGGCCCAGCCTGTGGCTCACCTGGATTCCTTACATGTCTCGTCTTTGGGTCGGATGGAGACTGGCTAACTCCACCCTCCTTCTACCTGTCTCTCCTTTGATTCTCCACCCACTTCTATGGTGCTGCACTTAGGTCAAAAACAGCTCCTTTATTTATAGCATACAGAGAACATTCCACTACACCACCCCTTTCCCCTCCACCCTGCATCCACACTCCATTCTTGCCACTCTCTCCCAAAACAAAACAAAAATGTAACAAATAAAAGAAAAGAAAAGAAAAATAGAAGGAGGAGAAGAAGAAAAGACAGAGAAAGAGCTCCTCACCAAAGCTGCACTCTGGCCCAATGAGTCACACAGTTCATCCTTATCCTCAGGATCTCCATGACACAGGAAAACAGGATATCCAAAAGAAACCCCAGTGAAAGCTCATTATCTATGATGTAATAGAAGCCAGAGGCCTCAAGTGGGAATAGCACAGGAGCCTGCTCGATACCCATGGTTCTTGGAAGAAAACCCATCCGCCAGCTAGATAGGCAACATACAGAACTTTCTAACAGGAGAAATATGAAGGTTAACTCTGCTGCTTCCTTTTCTCCCAAGAGCCACTGAATTGTCTAGCTGACCCCTGGGACCTTTTCTAAGCTGGCCCAAAGCAAATGGGAATTCTATTTGGCTGAAAAGGACTGAGCTCTGAGGGTCTTCCAAGATGCAGTTGCTGAGGGAAGCTACCTCATTGGAGATTTTGCTAAACATCATGACTTGAAAGTGATCCAGTCAATGACAAAGCACTGTTGGCAACAGACTGTTTATAAATCGGTTGAAAATAGACTCCTCTTCCTCTGAGACACCCCAGGCCACCTGGGTCAATAATTAGGGAATTGTTTGGACTGGAATGCTCTTCGCCTGGGTCAGCAAGTCCATTCCGAGGCACAGAGGTGGGATCAGGTTCATTACTCTAAACAACCCATGATGAAGAGGGCCCTGCACTCTCACGATGGCTCCAGGGCTGCAAATTCCATGTTCTTTGGCAATCTGTCCTCTTATTCTGCCTGTTCTGCACAGCCCCTCTTTTAATTTTATTTTTTTAAACTCCAAGCTCTGAGCAGCATGTTTTCCCTTCTGTAACTTAAGCCACAGACATCATCCCCTTCTATACAATCTCCTTACCTATTGTAAAACTGCTGGGAGTGGGGCGCTCTCGTGTCTTCCTGAGACAGGACGGGGCTCTCTGCCTCTAACGGCTCCGAGCTTCAAATCCTAAGTGACTGATTGTGTTAGTTTGGGATTTTGTCCATCCATCCCTTAGTCAAACTCCCTACACTCACTCTACCTTAAAAATATTTTTTTTAAAGCTCACCAAAGTTTTTTTCTGGGGGGAAGTAACAAAAATGGATAGTCAGTTTCCCCTCATGGCTCTCTTCCGGTGTGAGATGCATGGGTGGCTGTGAGAGGTGTAGGCACAGAGAAAGGATCACATGGATTGACTGCCTAAGAACACAGTTTCTGTGAGAAAGCCCACGAGATTAATAGGACAGCTTGATCATTGAATGCCAATGAAGAGACAAAAGCAGAGTCAAGAATATGGCCCAATCAGTAAAAGGTTTGCCTTGCAAGCACAAGGACCTGATGATGAACCAGGTCCTGGGATCCCTGTGGTTCACCAGTCAGCCAATCACGCTGAACTGGTAAGTTCCAAGCCAGTGAGAAACCCCATGTCAAAAAATAATGAGTCCTTGCAGATGTCTGGCATCCACACACATATGCACACAGAAACACACACACACACACACACACACACACACACACACAAACACAAATCAAAGGCTTCATTTCACCTTATAAATAAAGTCCAAACCCATCTGTTCATTTCCCAAAATCTCCCAACAGCTCTTCCCCTACTGCCTATCTCTTCCCTTGGTTCCACTTGCCACCTACCCAAAGATGCACAGCTGCTCTTAGTAAACCCAAGGCTTCTTTTGAAGCTGTTTGCATCCAGGCAACTGTATCCAAAGCTGAGTGAGTCACTCCTGAGCCTCCTTCTGGCTTGGCAGGATCCTAGCTGCTTGCTGGAGGCCTCAGAGCTGACCAGGGCCTCCTAGCATCTTTTCAGGCATCAGTTCCAGAGGCAGGATGCTTGGCCAGAGTTGATCTCTGCCTCTCCACAAAAGAACCCAGACCTGAAAAACAGCAATGCTTTGTTTTTGGGAAGTGTGAGGGCTCTGACTGAGACATATTCATTGTGAATGAATAAAAAAAATTATGAGTTATTTAATGTCTCCCTGCCCCCCCCAGGAGCATCCCTAAGCCACACCTGTCTACTCTAAATTCTGTTTCCTTTGGCCTTTGTTTCTCTCTAGAGGTCCATGGCTCCCAGCATTAGGTTTGCCTGATAAGCTTAGTGATAGGGCCAGTTTTCTGACCTTGCCCAGTGAGTTGGAGTATCTTTAGGGATGAAGCTCAGATCCTGCAACTTTTACCTTCTCCTGCACAGACTCCTCAGAGAAACATGTTTGGAGTTGAGAGTGGGGAAGCTTGTCTTGGGTCCATGTCATGTGCCTTTACCATTGGGTCATCTGCTCACTATCAAAGACAGTTTCTCAAGAGACAAAGAAAGCCTGCCCATGCAGATGCAATCCTCCAATGAGAATCAGCAATCCTTCACAGGTCCATTAGGTGGGATGGGCCTGCAAAACCCACAGCACTAACAGTTCTCCCACCAAAGACAAGAAAGAGCTGGTGGCTCTGTTCAAGGTTGAGAAACCTTTAGAAGATGGAGTCTTGTGATAATATTTTGTTTGTGCTCTAACAAAGTTTTCCTGAAGACCAGAGGACAAGAGGTAGCCACTAATTAAACATAGAGGCCAGGCAGTGGTGGCTCACACCTTTACTCCCAGCACTTGGGAAGAGGAAGAAAGAAGATCAGGAGTTCAAAGCCACTCTAGGCTACAGGTTTTAGATTGATCCAGTCTAAAAGAGAAACGGAGCCAGGAAGTGGAGCCTCATGCCTTTAATCCCAGCACTAAGGAGGTGGAGAAAGGAAGTGATCTGGCTGGACTGAAAGGACTATAAGGCAGGGACGAGACAGAAACTTGCCCCCTTCAGCCTGAGAATTTGGTAGAGATGAGAAGTCTCTCTAATGGCTGCTTCTTTGTCTCTCTGATCTCTTAACATTTACCCCAATATTTGAATCTGGGTTTTTATTATTAAGATCAGTAAGAATTTATACTAGAGTCTCACTGAAGGAAGTTGATTACCAGGGGTGGAGTTTGAGGTTTTATAGTCCCACCCTACTTCCTATTTATTTTGTTTCCTGAGTGCTGATGCAATGTGACCTGTCAACTTTCTGTTCCTTCCACCAGGCATTCCCAACTATCAAAGACTGTTTCCTTTGAACCTACACGTCAGAATAAACCCTTTCTCCTTTCAGTTGTTTTTGTCAGGGTTTTTATCACAGCTGACAAACAAGACAATGACTAAGAAATTCAACTGAGATAAAGAGATCACAGCTCCAGGTCTGTACAAAGGCACGCAAAACCAGACACTCAAATAAGAACATAGTCTCTTCCCACTCTGGCTACAGGATCACCAGTCTTCCTTTGAGCATAAGAGAACTAGAATGGCCTAGAAAGAGGTATGGACCTCATCCATGCAGATGGAAATGTGGCTCCATACGTGCCTCAAGCTCCTTCCCAGGCCTAACCACAGTGGTTACATCTGTCTCATACTGCTCAGTTGAGTCATTTTCCCACCACACTATGATATGTTTTGATAGACTTTGATTAGCTGCCAACAAGCCCCACCCCCACCCCCAAGCCTAGCCTCAGGATTCTGTATTCTACTGTAACCTATAACTGAAGGTATTAACTGCCTCTCTCATTACTCACAGAGCAATGTCAATATTGTCGAATCACCAAGGTTCTCTAGGACAGCAAAACAATAGATAAATCTGATTTATCTATCAGATAGATAAAGATAGATAGATGGATGGATGGATAGATAGATAAATAGATAGACAGATAGATACTATGGTCTGTCTCTTTGCTAAGTACTGAAAGAGGTCTGCTATAGGATATATCCAGTAGTTTTAAAAATTATTGAGAAAAGGGTGGGAGGTGGCTCAGTTAGAAAAGTACTTGCTCTGAAAACACGAAGACCTGACTTTGATCCCCAGAATCTATGTAACAAGAGCCAGGCATGAGCCAGCAGGATGTCTTGATGGGTAAAGGCACTTGCCATCAAGTCTAACAACCTGAGTTCAATCCCTGAAATGTACATGGTAGAAGAAGAGAACCAATTCCCACATGTTGTGTTCTGACCTTTACACCTATGCCACACATGACACATGCTCACACACATACACAAATAAATGAATGCATGCCTGAGAGGCAGAAACGGGGGGGGGGGGACCCTGAAGCTCACCAGCCAGCCTGGACAGTGATCTCAGAAAACAAAGTGAACAATGGCTGGTGAATGATACCCAAGGTTTACTTTTAGCCTTCATATAAATACACATGCATACACAAACATACACACAAAAATAACAAAATTAAGATTTCATGGTGGTCTGAGGAGCAAGCCCTGTTTGCTAATTAGCCAACAGCAGTGGTATAGCTAAGCCTCCCCACTGAGCCTGACTTCACTGGAAAGTGCAGCATGGGAACCAGGACACAGGTCCTAAGCACTTTTTTTTATGTATCCTCATAGGTGTAGGGCTGAGCATTCTGATTAGGCAATGAGCAGTATGATATCAGTGTTTTGCATTGTGAAGGCTGTAGTGAAGGATGATTTTGCAGTCATTGGTGGCCTTCCAGAGAAGAGCTTCCCACCATGAAGCCAGACACAGGTGTACAAATGTAAAGCTTCAGACAACATGTAGATGGAGAGGAAAGGCCTTACCTGCAAAAGATGGTACAGAAGCCCTTCCCAGGAAGTGTGTGTGTTTGTGAATGTGTGTGTATGTGTGCACACGCACATGCTTGTGCATTCCTGTGTATATGAGTGTGTATGTAACAACTTGTAACCAAATATTCTTTCTGCTATTAAAGAAAGCACCTATTTCAGCTCTGGAGGTTACCCTTTCCTTCATGGTGAGCCTAGCTGCCCCTAGGTAAAAGCTACAGTCACAATAACTATTCTGTTCTCTCTCTTGCAGACATCCAAGACAAAAAGGTCATACAGCAGAGCAAGGTGAGAAGGCTTTTTAAAATTAGACAACATCTTAGAGACTGTATTTTCTTTATCTCCAGATCTACATCCATTAACCTACACTCAGTGAGAGTCAGTGCTACTGTTCAGGAAGACAGCTCAAATGAGTGGGAATTGCAGTTGTATATCCAGGGGAGGAGAGTCATGGCACACATTTAATATTTTTTTTAAAAAAAAGGTTGGTTTCCAAGGAACCAGTGGCCTGATAGAAATTTGAGATAAACTCTGATGGTCTGTCAAACTAGCACCACATCCATTTACAAAATTTCTTTTTCAGTTGCTGTAAACTCCATCCCACCAAGCAGCAACCTTTCAAGCATACAGATCAGCAATGTTAAATGGTAAATTTCAGGACAGAAGGTATTTCCTAAATAACTGAAGCCAGCCAGAAAGATAGACATGGTATGTACTTACTCATAAGTGGATTTTAGACATAAAGCAAAGAATAACCAAGCTGCAAACTACAACCCCCAAACTGCTAGGTAATAGGAGGAACTTAAGAGAGACATCCAGGGATCCCCCTGGGAAGGGGAAATAGAGAAGATCTCGTGATTAAATTGGGATCATAATGGGGAAGTAGGAAGAAATCATGAGGGAAGGATATGGTTAAGTGGGAGGAACAACAGAGAGGGAGAACAAAGAAATGAATATCTTGATAGAGGGAGCCACTATGGGGTTAGAGAGAAACCTGGTGCTAAGAAAACCCCCTAGAACTCACAAGACAAGACACTCCTGGCTAGGACTCTAAGCAATAGTGGAGAGGATGCCTAAACAGGACTTCCCCTATATCAAATGAATGACCACTCTAACTGTCATTACAGAACCTTCATCCAGCAATGGATGGAGGCGGAAGCAGAGATCCATAGCTAAGCACAGATCAAGCTCCCAGTCCAGCTGAAGAGAGAGAGGAGAGTGCAAAAGAGTAAAGAGATCAGTATCATGAGGAGACTAGAGAGACAGCTGACTGGAGCTATAAGGAGCTCACTAACTCTGAAATAATCGCTGAAGAACCTTCATGAAAGGGAACTAAACCCTCCTAAGGTAGAAGACAGTCAAACAGCGTGGGCAGTGCAGCCTCTTGCAGTAGAATCAGACTATATTCTTGGTGCATGAACTGACATCTCAGAGCCCATTCCCTACAGATGAACACCTAACCCAGCTTTGATACTGGAATGAGGGACTCAGACCTACCTCAACTCACCTTGGAATTTCTTGTCCTCCTTGAGGATGAGATGGGGGGATGGAGTGGAGAGAGGCTGAAAGAGGAGGGGGAGGGACAGGGAAGAGGCAAGGGAGAGGGAGCAATGATAGATATGGAAAATAAATAAATAAAAAAAATTAACTAGAGCCAGGCAACAGATAAGGAAATGACTTCTTTCTTCCAAAGATGAAGATCAGACTTTTGTGGCTCCTGCCTGATTCCCTCACCTACACCTGACCTCTGATCACTACTGTCCACCCCCAAAGCAGCTCCTGGTTCATTCACCAGGAGTCATTCTAAGTGTCCATTTTTGAGGGAGGGGGGTTGCATTCCCCCAGAGATGGGTGGGGAGAGATAGATTTGTCTTCCAGAGGTTCTTGCCCTCTGTTGCTTAAGCAACTTCTACTATATCCCAGTGGAAAGACCAAAGCTTCCAGCTCCCCTGGACTCAGGTCCCTAACATGCCCCCCCCACACACACACACACACACTTCTCTCCCATCTGCTCATAATTTAATGCTCTGTATGTTTTAATCATTTCATTAGGCATGTCCTTATTTTGAAATGTAACTAATTCTTCATTTCAGACAAACAGCTAGTGCTCTAAAAATGAGGCCATTCTTTACTCTAGACTCCAGATTGGCTCAGAAGAAATATCACACCTATTTTAAGAATAAGGTAAAGGAGAGCAACTACTCCTGATTTTTTTTTTAGATGCTGACTCTTGGTGAACATATTTCAGAGATTTCTGAGTCTTCTTCTGAAGTTTAAGATCAACTTGAAAATGCTTGCTTGTGAAGTTTTCACCCTGAATATTTGTATAAGGTCTGTTATTATTAATGTTTATCATAAGATAGGTTTAGGTTGGGCAATGGAGGCACAGGCCTTTCATCCTGGCACCTGAGAGGCAGAGATAGGCCATCTCTGTGAGTTCTAGGCCAGCCTGGTCTACAGAGATAGTTCCAGGACAACCAGAGCTGCACAGAGAAACCCTGACTTAAAAAAAACAAAACAAAAAAAAAAGCAAAAAACAAAACAAAAAAAAAAAAACTGCTTCCACTATAACTTCATCCCTTTCAGTATTTTCTTTATAGAAGTTTACATTTATTAAGGCAAAGAATGTTAGTTATCCTTGGCTCTAAGAGGAAAAATTTTAAGCTGTGTCCTGAATTTTTTTTCCCTGACATTCAGATTTGTTCTACACCAAGAAATGAGGAGCTGGCAAGATGGATCAGTGAATAAACAAAGCTTACTAAACCTCATGATTTAGTATGATTTAGGCATGATTTCAATCCTCAGGACTTACATAGTGGAAAGAGAACTGACTCCTTCAAGTTGCCCTCTGACATCCACGTGTACAGCAGGACTTGGGCTCACAGGTATTCAAAAAACGTTTTAATGTAGCTACTGAAATTACAGAGCGGTTTCTTTCTTTTTTGATACTTGTGTTTGTTTCAGGTAATAAAATGTTCTTTTAGCATTTAAGAAGCATAAATTACTCAGCAGTAAGAAAAAATGATATCCTAAAATTTGCAGGCAAATGGATGGACTTGGAGAATATCCTCCTGAGCAAGGTATCAAAAACCCAGAAAGATAAGCAGGGGGTGTACTCACTCATTAGTGGACTTCAAACAGAAAGCAAAGCATGTCCAAGCTGCAAACCACAACCGCTGAACAGCTTGGGATCTGAAACACCTTGGACCGGCACCTTGGAGCCCATTCCCTCCAGAGAAACACCTGACCCAGTCTTGATGTTGGGGTGAGGAAAGCAAATCTGCCTGGAGTGGATGCTGAACTAAGCCACCTTGAGACCTTAGGACCTCCTGCCCTTTCTGGGGAGGAGATAAAGTGATGGGGAGAAGAGAGACTGACTGGGAGGGGCGGGAGGGGAAAGGGAGTTCGAACAAGAGATATATGGATAAAAAATATAACTTTATTCATAATTTTAAAAAATTACATAAAAAAGAAGCATAAGTAACACTCCCACAAAGAAGAAACTTTAAAAACTTTTATTGAAGCCTCAGTACCAAGTACCACATTGCCCTTTTCTGTCTTAATTTCTTTTCCTGACTTAATTTGGGTTTAAATGCCATGTTTACTAATGGCGACATTGCAGTTAATACAGGATCTTCCGTGGAGGATTCCTCTACAATCAACACGTAAATCAGGACCATTTAGGTTTCAAGTAAACACTAGATGATGATAATAGCATATTAGAAAAGTTCTTTGGGAGAAATTATTTTCGGACTCTTTGGTACTCCATGAACAGACCTGACCGTTTATGTGAGGGTCTGACACAAATGGTTCTCATGCGCCATCTAGTGGATACCGTCAAACTGTGCTGTGTCGTGGGGAAAGCTTTCTGAACAAACCTTACTGCTGCTAATTCCAGTCCCCGTCGGGCAGACACTGGACACTTGCCCATCTTTCAGCCATTAAATTGAAAGGAGCCACTACAGAAGCATGCATGGTGTTTCTCAAACCCCCTGCGTTTGAAACAACCAAGACAAAACTGGTCAGAGAAATGGTTACTTTCTGGATCCGTGTGAAATGAGACTGTGGGTGGAGATACTCGTTCCTGCAGAGTTGTGGTTACAAGCAAGGTAAGTCTGTGACTCTGTAACCTTTTTCCCCAGCAGAGACCACTCCTGTCTGTAGAAACCATGGCCTGCGGGTGACTTCTATTACTCAGAGAACTTGCTCTAAGCCGCTTGACGCATGAAAACCAAGCCTCGCTTGATCCAGTGTCCTGTGCTGATTCCTTCCTGCGACATCTTAATTCTTACCCACCGGCAGGAGGATGGTGGTGCTCGCTGAGGACCAGGATGTGGATTTCACAATAATCGATAATCAGACTTTTAACTTTCTAATTTGGGGCTATCCCAGTAAAATATTTATTTAGTCAGTAAGAAGTGACAGAAAATAAAGATTTGCTGGTTTATTGTTATAAGCAATCCAAAATAGAGTGCACATTTGGAGAATTTTTCTTGTAGAAAGTATCAGCAAAAGTAATATCTAGACAGCTCCGAGTGATACAAGACATTTAGCTCTGAATTTCAGAAAAATCATTAAATGTGTGTGGTTGTAGTATAGTGTAGTATAAGGGAAAATATCTAAAATTAGGATAAATTGCTTAGAAACTCACAGATAGGGGAAACCTTACTTCACTCTAGTTTTTCTATTCTAGCATTCAGAACAGAAATAGAAACAGAAAATATTGCTTCGAAAGTTGTATTAACTGCTCTTGAAGACCATCAGGTACAAAGTGATTTACTTTCTTATTTCCAATATTAAAAATCCTACAATAGTATTCTCTGTGTTAATCACCATTAGCAACAAAGGCTTTCTATAGAAAACACTCACCCTGCAGAAACACACATTTGTCTTCTAAATCCCTATCTTGCTCCTGCTTTGGAGTTGAAGTTCACCAACATCCAAAACTTTCTCCTGCTTTATCAAAGGGTTATCTATTTCCATGGAAACACTGGTCAACTTGAGATGTCTCCAGTGCTCATATTTAGCAAAGGCTATGTAGAATAAAGAACATGAAGAATCTGATTATTACACAAGTGAGGTCCTATATCAAAAAAAAACATCCTGAGATTTATCTTTTTGCATACTGTTTGAGACCTTTTTTTTAAAGTTCACTATCTAAAGACTAGAATTTTTTAAAAAGTGCTGTGCCATAAAAACAAATAAAAACTATTGGTTTAGGTTTCATTGTGGCATGGATGTTAAAATGTCTACAAAGTAAAGTTTAAAGATTTCTGCTTTTCTCAATCTTAAATGCTTGATGCAACTGCAATTTCCCTAATATTGATTGATGGTAAAGTAGAAAGGGAACTTTTACTAGCTTTTTCACAGACCCAACACTCATCAAAAAATCTTGTTTGTAACATAAGAAAAGAAACTTGCAAAATTCTAGTGTTTGGCCCATGCTATTTTCTAAGCTTTCTCATATGCTATATATCAAGTCCTATGTGTACATGCCACAGCCCAGCTTGTGCAAACTCATTTTTTCATAAACCAACAAGACATATTAAAATATAGATCTAAAACTAAAAATAAATAACACTAAAATCCTGTTCTGTCCTAGGCCAAGTAGGAATGGGCTATACAGCTGAAGCTATCTTTGCTTGCCATGATGCTCACCCCAGGCCAAAGGAAATCACACAGTTCTTTCAAATGCTTTAAGTCTCTTCTCTGCCCACATTAGAGAGATGTTGCTGGGATAACACAAGACAATCTCAGGAAGGTTCTGTGCTCAGGAGGACATAAAGGGAATGCATTGTTTCTCACAGTCTGGCTGGAAGGGTGTAGCACATGGTAAAATTAAGACGTCCTCCTTCATTGTGCAGCACAGTTGGGCTGTTTGATCTCTAAGTCCTTGGGTAATTGGAGTCTACACAGCATGTGGAATCTGGGCCTGAGCATCTCCCCTTCAAGCCCAAAGCCCTCCCTGGGGCACCATTCACCCCCTAGACAGATTTTGCTTGTGTTTAGGGTTCTTCTTTGACATAGGCATTGTTTGCAAGCTGAGAAAATGAGGGTGTGGTGGAGATGAAAAATGAAAAATATACCATTTGCTATCAGGTGCATAGGAGTAAATAGAAACCGAATTTGGGAATGGCAGCTCTCCTGTGTGGGTGGAGTGCCCTCTCACATTTCACAACCCCCCAAATGATGGCAGGTTTCTGAACCCCACCACCACCACAGGTTTGTCTTTCACACACGAATTTCATTGACTGCATCTGTCCACATTGGGTTATGATGACTTATCCCACCCATGAACCAATACTTAGTTTATACTTCATTCATCCAACAAATAACCCAGGCTGTGCTGAGCACTTAGTAGTTCCCTGCAATGAGTCATAGAGGCATGCTTCTGCCCAGGACTGAGGCAGGAGTTCTAAGGTTATCATAAGTTTCCATATTAAAGACTCACAGGCTTTAAGGAGAATCCCCACACAAAGGCTCTATACCATAAATTAGAAACTTCACCTTTGAGTCAGGCAAGACTGCATCAGTCTGCTCAAGCTGCTACTTCTTTTCCTAGGTAACCCTGAGTGACCCTAGGTTTGAGGGGCCTGAAGCTATGCTATCTAGAGACTTGTTTTAAGGACCAGAGAACAAAATTATCAGTGATAAATACAGGGCCACAGAGGAGGACTATCAAGGTAAGAAACTTTAACAGAAAGCTTTGTTAGCTCCTCTGACAAATCCTCTTTGGAGAAAATAACAGTAATTAGTAGTAAAAAGCCATTCATTTCTTTAACTCTCATGCCTCTCAGAAGCAAGTGGGGTCATTCCTCCCCATCCCCACTTTAGGGTGCATATTTACTGTTGCCCCATAAGATGCTCTCCTTAGCTTCTCTACGTACCAAACAGTGACAAGTGACTCTGTCTGCCCTGGAGATAAAATTAGCAAAACACAATCAACTGGCTGGGGTTTCTACACACTCTAGTGGCTTAAAAGTTAAACCCCTAAGTGGTCTTTGACTTCAGTTGAACTCTGTGTATGTACCTGGATGCCTGTGTTTGTGTGTGTGTGTGTCTGTGTCTGTGTGTATGTGTATGTATGTCTGTGTGTCTGTGTTTATGTGTGTGCACATGTTGAGAAGAGGGGTGTTTTAGCAAGTGATTCTCCAGTTTACTACATGGACTTTTTTGAGTAATACAAGAGTTCTGATGTGTCTGTGAGGGTCATACCTTGTGTCTACATTTCCTCTGCCAGTGGAAAATGATGGCTTCTCCCAAATCCTTGGCAAGTCTGTGAAAACTCATTTGCTTTCAGAAAACCCAAGTTCTTAGCACAGTCTTTAGTGTGTCTGAATCAGATACACTATAAAGATTCCATAGGTTCTCTCCCACCCTCTCTCTCTCTGTCTCTCTCCTCTCTCTCTCTCTCTCTCTCTCTCTCTCTCTCTCTCTCTCTCTCTCTCTTTCTCTCTCTCTCTCTCTCTCTCTCTCTCTCTCTGTGTGTGTTTGGTACTAACTTGGAAACCTGGTCTGTAGCCTTAAATGAGTCACTTAATTTCTCTTCTTCTGCATCAGTGAAATGGGATGGTAGAAGACTCTCCTTGTGGTAATGTTGTGATAAATATTATGTGTTAAGTGCATTTCTCCTGCAATTGGTAACTTCTGTACAGAATACCCAGATGGGAGCTGGTACCAGAAAGCACACAGCATTCCAATGGTCACTTCCCTTCAGAACCAATAGTGAATTGTTTTTCTAATCTCCATTCCTCAACTGTCTCCCATTGGAATGGTTTTATGCTTTGGATCTGTCTATGAAACTCAGGTTTAGCTAGAAATGGCCCATTAAATAGCACTTTCAGACTTCTCGGCAATTACCAATTAAAGAGACATTAACCCTAATGGGCTGGTGAGCAGGACTCTTGTCTTCCACTGTGGCACCCACATCCTCATCCTGAGCCACTCAGATCATCCAGGCATGGACCCACTTCGGGGAGTCAGGGGAGAGAAGGGTTCAGGGTGAAAAGTGCCACAACTTCCGAACCTGCCTGTGTATGGTTCCTGGCAAACAATAGCAGCCAGGCAGAAGTGCTGTGCCAGTCAGTCACAGGTGCTGATGATAGTTCACCTAATTACTTCATTATTTTTTGCCACTCCACAGAACAGTTTGTATTTACAATCCTGTATATGGTTCTATTACTACCACTTATTGTGACGATTCCAGCAATTCCGAGTAGTCTCCAAGGGCTTGGACAAGTAGAATCTTGTTTTTCTTGATTTCCCTGGAGGGTGGGAGGTGGCAGGCGGGAGAGAGGAGAAGATGGGAGGTGGAAGCATCCAGCCAGCATCGACCCACAATTGCTCAGATGAGTGATAAATGATGGGCGATTTTTGAAACACTAGAATTCTAAAACAAAACAAACAAATCCTAGCCTGTGAGTTCCAAGGCCAGCCGGCAAGATGGTGAGAAGGAAAAGAGGACATGACTGAACTGCCTGGAATCTGCATCCACCTGTGCTAGAAAAACACTCGGACCCCAGCCCTGCAATTGGAAGTCAAGCTGGAGGCCATCCCTGGGGACTCGTCGCCCTAATCACTACCAGGCTGCAAATTAACAAAGTGAGTTTAGAAAAAGCATTGTGAATTTTAGTTACTCAGGCATTCATAAATCTGCTAGAAGTCATGGCTGTTGTTTTACAGCTTGTTAAGATGTTGACTGTTTACAAATTAAACTTTCCCTTTGAAAGAGAAGGCACCTCTCCGGCTTCCTGTCCCCTCTTCAGTGGCTGGGGTTGCCCCTGCCGGCTCAAGGCTCCCTGACCTAAGTGGTGCAGTGTTCCATTTGGGTGGCCCTATGCCATTCTCTGCTACTTCTTCCCTTTCTTCATGCATTTCAAATGGTCTTTAGTCTCAGGCTCTTAGAAGCAGTGTACTCACTCACACAGGCCCTGCATGCCCCAGGACCTTGTGTTTTGTCATTATCTGGGGAGACCTGGAGGAATAGATGTTGAGCACCTCCAGACTTCCCTGTTTGAGGTCCTCCTTCCCTTCTCTGGGGCTTCCAGAACTCTGCAAGAAAATCATGAGTTCAAAGCTAGCCTGGTTTGCCTCAAAAGCCAAACAGAACAACAAATAGTGACCACATCTCAGAATATATCCTGAATTCCACCTCTGACCAAGACCATGTCAGTGAGATAGCTGCTCCAAAGCACCAATGAGGCAGGAAACATGGAGGGAAAAGACCAAGTCACTGGCTTCCTGTACGTACAGTGCCTCACAACAGCTGCTTCTGTGTGAAAAATCATGTCTCTGCTTAAGTGCATCTCTGGGAAGCTAGAGCACCTTGTCTGTCCCTTACAGGTCCTTCAGAGGCAGTAGCTCTCAGCACAGCCTTGGCTTAGGCACCTTGTATCTGCTAGTGGTGTCTCCAGCACTCAAGTACCAAGCAAATGGCCTCATGGTGACTTTCCATCCTACATTCCAACTTCTCCATGAAAGAAAAAGCAGCTAACACACAAGGTCTTCTACCCTGTGCAGAGAACCCAAGGCTGGACTTCCACCCCCTCCGGATTCTCCCAAGATTTTCATTTCCTTGTTGCAAATTAACATAATTAATGATTTGGGTCCATCCTGTTGATCTGCTTTTTAATGAGGTTCTGCAGGCTTTTTTCTTTTTCTTTTCTTTTCTTTTTTTTTAAAAATCCTGGCATTTCCTGACCCAAGTACCTTATTTCATTCACATTTGAAATGTTCTGCTACCTCCATATTGTTTTGAAGTCTAACCTAATTGGCTTCAGGGGGAGTGTGGTCCCCCACATCACACATGTAGAGCCCCAGCTAGTCAAGTGGACAACTTAGTGAGATGTTCTCTAATAAGTAAAACTGGGCTGGGGATGTATATTCTTGGTAAAATATTCACTTGCTTGGAGCACTTAAGGTATTCAATCCTGGATGGATGGATGGATGGGATGAACAAATATCTTTATGATAAAATAGCTTCATGCATACTTTTCTCATATTTGTCATAACCTTTTCCCTTTGGTAGGGTGACTTTCAGAATGACTTTTAAACCAGGCTGTCTTCTCTGTCTTTGCCTTTCTCTTTACACCCCTCCTCCCTTCTATCTGAGAGAGTCCACATATTCTCTAGTGAATCCTTGAGGAACCCTGACACTTACAAGGTATGTATTCATATGAATGAATTTCACACAGTTTATTGCCACGTCTGTAAGGTTAAGAACAACTGTGCTACTTGTTACTGTAGGGGCCTAAAGAGTTTCAATGCAAATCGTCCACTTAAAATAATGAAAGCTTAGCATAAGTGTTTCCCTGCTGGGGGTGCCACCCTCCTACTTCAGAAGGCCTGGGGTGCCCAGAGCACTGTTCTCTGCCTGCTGGGATGGGAGGAGTTAATTAAATTACCTTATATTTAGTGTTAATTTTGTCTTGGGCTTGTGGAATAATGGACAACAAGCCCAGGCTTGTCTGTGAGTGCCAGCCTGGGCATGGGCCCCATCTCTGGGGCATTTCTATTGTCAGATTAATTAAATTGACATCTTAGTTGTGATTAGTTACAAATATGGTTCCAATATTTTTTCAACAGGTGTCAAATTGGGGGCTGTGGTCAGAATCATACAATGCAAAACTGTGTCTAGTTAGAGGACAGGAATGGGAGTTTAGGGTGCTTCAGAAGATCGGAGACATCGTTTTGGGTAAGATGCTGATTTGCCACTCACCATTGCTGTGGCCAGCTTGCAGCTGGAAAATCTTTTGTTGATAAAGGGGAATATGGGGGATTCTTGCTGCATTTGGAGAGAGCACTTGATTGCTGATTAAATCTGCATCACTAATGCAAACCTGAACCTTTCAGGAAGCAGGCTGTGAGAAGTCCTAATTAGTGTGAAATTATATTTCCCAGAGATGTTGCAGTCCCAATCCACACAGACCTACAGCACTGTAATTCCCTAGGTAAGGCAAGTGTTCCTATAGATCAGGCATTTGTGATTGCACGGACTTGAACTTAGGCTCAAATGTAATTTCCCCACCCTCATTCCCAACCCCTGAAAACCACTTTCATATTCATCACTCAAATGAGAGACGTTCACAGCCCCCCACCAACACCCCATGTTGTAATGTTGTAGAACAGGTCAGTTCCTCATAGGCCTGTGAATTCATCCACAGACCTTTGCATGTAAAACAAGGCAAGTGTTTTGTTTTGTTTTGTTTTAACGAATCAACAACTGTTGTCAGAATGTTGCTGCTGGGGGTGGGGGAAATCTAAGGCTACCAAAGAATTTCTGACACTTAGGGATCATTGAACAAACCACAAAACAGAGTTCAAAGTAAGAAGGTCTCCACCATTTGGGAACACCACAAGAATTCATCTCCCTCACATACTGTTCCTATGGGAGTTACATACCAATTGCCAGGTAAGAAACTTTCTGAACAAAGATCCTTCTTTCGCTGGATCCTCAAAAACTCATTCCAGGTCTCTAAGGAAGTGAAAATGAAAGCAAGACCAAACATAATTAATATAAAATAAAGGAAAGTTCTGAACTCCTTTTATCTCAAATATATATAAAACAAAAAACAAAAAAAAAAAAAAAAAAACACAGTGGCATTAGAACCATAACCTTGGTGTAAAAATAAATAAATAAATAACCTATAGAGACCCAGGAAACAAATATAAGGTTGAGTATCTGTGAGTCACACTGGGAACCTCAGGGCCAAGCTGTTTTCACCATCAGCCTGAAAGTCTTAAACCACGCATCCTTGTAGCTGATGTCCCAGCTTAGCTTGAGTGAATTCTAGAAGCTCTAGTTCCATGACCACAGCCCACACTGAGTCTCCCTCTTGTCCTGGATCACTCCCCTGATAAAGTGCCACAAGCCCAGAGCAGTTGGCATTGAGCCATAGCCAGGGAAGATCATGGTGAGAAATTACAGTCCCTCCACACACTCTCACACGGATGTCTCAGGATCAGAATTGCCTATAAGCGAGCAATTATGCTGAAACACCTGGTTCTGATGTAGCTTTCTGTGTTTGCCACAGGCACTTTGGACACACACAATCATATGTTGGGTGGAGGAATAGGAAACTATCTAAAAATGTTTTTATTTATCATAGTAAGACAAGGGAGGGAATCAGGACATGGTCACTAACATTTGGAAGATCTATACTGGGGCCCTAGTTTTCAGAAATGAAATGCCATTATACACAAAGACTGAAGGGTGACAGGTGGCCCCATTAGGAAAGAATTCACAAAGCTTCATTTCTGATAATTACTTGGAGGCTGAAATAATGATCTCATTTATTCCATCAGTAAGAGTTGTCATGGTCTCCTCGCAGGAAGAATGAGCCTCCGCCCTTTGCAGACTCAACGTGAACTTATCATTTACACGTACTGTTTGGTATAGTTTCCACATGTTAATTGTTCTATAAGTTACTTCCTGAACAAAGCTCCTTCTCCCTTGTGAGCCTGGAAGTTGGGGTCGTGTATCTGAATATTGTATGTGTAAATCAAAGCAGAAATCTGTTCCTTCAGGAGTGCTGGGTAAAATAACAAAGATCAAATAAAGCTCTCATGGAAACAGCCATTGCTGAATGACTCTGTAGAGAAAAATCTTGAAGCAATAATATATGATGCTTTCTGGCTAACAAATGGTATCCATGGCTAAATCCTTTGGTATTATCATATATATATTATCTTATATATAACACACAAAATTCTTATGTATATGATTCACATGCTCACATCACAAGCATGATATGCATACAAATATGCAGGTAAAATATTAGTCTTCTTTTCTATGTCCTTTTTTAAATTTAAGTTTGACTATGTAGCCTACTCTAACCAGCCTGGAACTATGTGACGACCAGGCTGGCCTCAATCTCACTGAGACCCACCTTCCTCTGCCTCCAGAGTACTGGGATTAAGGACATGCACCACCACACTCAGCTAGTCTTCTATTCTTAAATACTCAAAAGTCAGATCTTTAAAACTGTTTTTTTTAACTTGTTTAAAAATTAGACTTGTGTGGGAAATGGAGAAACAGGTCAGTGGTTGAAATCAAATACTTCTCTTGCTAAGAACCTGAGTTTGGTTCCCAGCACCCAAGTCAGCCAGCTGACAAACTCATGTAACTCCAGCTTCAGAGAATCTAATTCCCTCTTCTGGATTCTGAGGACACCTGCACACACACACACACACACACACACACACACACACACACATAACACACATGCACACATTTCCACACACAGAAATACACATATACATGTAATTAAAAATAAATAAAATATTTAGCTTTGTGTGGGTCAAATATTAACACCAGTAATGTAATGTTCCATTTTATGTTGGCTTCCCAGAGGCTCTGCATTGATAGGTGAGCAGGTGAATAAGGTAGCAATACCTGTGTGATTCCCAGCACTGGTTTCTGTGCCCAGTTTGAGGAACCTTTTATAGAGAATCATGCCCACTCCCTGCTTAGACTTCTTTCTGCCTCTTTTCTGAACACATCTGTAGACACTGTCCAAAAGCAGAATATGGATGGCTTCAAGAAGCACTGTTTGGAAATTATTTAATGATATTCCCTAAAGTTACTTGGCCAAACACGACTGAATCTTTATAACCCAGAGAGAAAACAAAATTATTTACTCATTCAGTATTTATTAGTTTGGAAATAGGGACACAGTACCTAACACACAACTCGCCAATGTTTGCTCTAACCTGGTACCTGCTTCGTGAGCTTCTTTCTAAGGCATGAAGAAAAGACGTACAGTACCAAGCTGATGTTGACTCTTTGTAGCACAATTCTTTATGTTTTAAGGAGCAATTAATTCTGATAATTGCTCTTGGTACACCATGAATTTTAAATGATTTATGAAAGACTTTTCAGCTCTGCACAGGCGTCTCTGTGTGCTTTCCTATTGCTTCTGTACTCCATGGAATGCCAGAAACAAAGGACATCATCAGAAGGCAGATGAAGGTGGGAAGCTGGTAGCGCAGGCTTGGGGTAGCACATTAAGACCCAGGCCATACCATCCTCACTCATACTCCAAGGTTGTAACGCAGAAAGGAACAAATGTGAGATAGAAATGAGTCACTGGGTTAAATTTGAGACCCCAGAGTCTAAAAGGACCTTCTGGCTAGGATAGCCTATGGACAGAAGTGCTGATCTTGCCCTCTCCGATCCAAATACTATCCCTAGTGGGATTCTACTCTGAGTGGTTTAGAATGCTCTTTCAAAAAGCAAAGACAGCAATCATGGTGGTGCACACCTCTAATCCCAGCTCTTGGAAGGTGGAGACAGGAAAAGCTGAAATTCAAAGTTGTACTTGGTCATGTAGCAAGTTCAAAGACAGCCTGAAGTCCATGAAACTGTAATCTCAAGCCAAACCAAAACATGACATAACAAAAAAATGGGTTTTTTTTAATGTCAAAGACTGGAAATGGAAGTAAACTTTGGGCTTTTATTCTGTTTTTGAAGTAAGGCCTTTCCAGACCGCATTAATCACTTACAGATCATAAAGGAGGTGGGCCACAGAAAGTCTCAAAGTGAGGACAACTGAAAGGGACAGCCAATAACAAAAACAAACAACGGGATATTATTGACAACTGCTACTTGGGCTTCATGCTCAATTCTTTGAGTCTGTGTTACTTCTCAGTCTCAAAGCATTGAAAGATGGGTATGGCTATCTCTGTCCTTAAATGAGGAAACAGACTGAAAGTGTCTGAGCCATTTGTTGGTCATATCCCTTGGGAAGAGCAGTGCCAGAGCAGACTTCTCCACCTGAAGCAATGTGTGCTCCTTCTACTGTACCACAGGGGCACATTCCCACCCCAGCCCAGTTCTTAATAGGCTGATAGGCTCCAAGGAATGTGTCCATCATCCACTTCTGTTTCCTCACCCACAGCTCCAAAGTGGCTTCATATAGGGTACAAACTTGAGGGAAAACTACATAAGTGTTTTGAGCAAGCACAATGTCAAAGCAAGCCATTGAGGCCTTCTGACTGGACTACAGATTTTCTCAGACCCTTTCTCAGGACATCTTGGAGCTTCCTTGAATTTATTAAAGCAGATGCCAATGTCTCTCCAGAAAACATTCCCTGAGTGGGTAACAGACCCACATTGCCATTGGCTGCCCCAAAGGAATCTCTCCATCAATATTAGTGGAATGAATGACTGATGGCAGAGCTCAGCCTTGCTCTGCCTGAACCATGAGGGTAGAAAAGGTTCCCTGCTATTCTTCCTGTCACCAGATAGTGGAATAGCATTGCAGCTGTCACCTAGATCCCAGAAAAAGGGAGCCATGAGAGCTGCTGTCAAAGGCACACATGAAAACAGGGCTTTGTTTTCTTATAGCTTGAAAGGAGAGTGGTTTCTCCGCCCCTGCCCCCCCCCCAACAAAGTTCTATGGAAAAGAACTTGGAGAAGCACAAATGTCAAGGACCCAATGGTGTGGTTCATAATTTATTACCTATCTGAGAGCTGTCTGGGGCAGATTGAAGTCATTAACCAGACAGGCTTCAGTGGGAGGAACCTCCAAGGTGCCTGGCACTGCAAGTTCAGAAAGAGCATCAGCATGGGCCAATCCTAAATCTCTGAAATAAGATGACTAGGGTATGATCCCTGTCATTCCTTCCCTCCCACTTCCCAGAAGCAACATGTGCCCTTTAAAAAAAAAAATGACACTGGCTCTGATAAAAATCACATCCATTTACTACAATGTCTTTTCCATGGCCACAAAAGAAAGGCCTTTATCATGCCCTGAATTAGATCTGTGATTTTTTTGAATGACATGTATAATAATTAGACTGTGAAGATGTGCAGTTAATCCATTTAAAGGTGTAAAGGAGTCCATTTAATGAACATTATAGTCATGTTAGACTTGGAAACAGCCAACTCTTTTGTTGAATAAAAAGAAGTTCAATGAGATTAACTTCTCTGAGTTGGTTTTAAAGAATAATCAAACATGTCCTCCTCTGATAGTGTGCTGTGTCTTCTCGCATGGCCCCTGCATACCAATGTCTTCCATCCCGGAAGACTAAGAATACGGCTGCTGGACCTTGCATCGAAGTGAAATAATTACAAATTAAAAAAGATCACTCCTACTTTCTAGACTCAATATAAAGTGATAAGAGGCTGAACTGTGTGAGCTTGTAATTATTCACAGAAAATGTTAATCTTCTGCTATGGTGTTCTCACTGGCTGCATTAAATGTACTCTGACAATTATCAAGTTTATAGTTTGACAGGCAGATATTTCTTCTTGGAGACTTATTGATTGACTTTATGAGATTTGAGCCTCTGGATGAAGTCCCCCTGCCCATACCTAGCCTCAGCACAGGGGCTCTTGCTATAAGTTAGAGTGGGTTAGAATCCAAGGGTCTCAGCCCCTGATACTATGTTTAAACAAAGAGACAAACAACAGCAAAAAACCAGACTTGTAGAACAGAAGTATTAGATGAGATTCAGAGTCTCACATTGGATAACGGAGGCTAAACCCAATCTACTAGGCCAGCTGTGCCCTTTCTGCTGAGACTTCCTATTTTGTCCACACAGAGGTATCCTATGCTAACCCCTAAAGATAAGAGTGGTCAGATGCTCTCCCTCAGATGTCTTTGTTATAGCCCAGAAACTTAAACTTGACTTTCATTATACATACATTTCCTCTCTTATATGCAGCACCAAGAAAATTTAAAGTAAGCATGTTAATATGCCTCAATTGTTTTTTTTTTGTTTTTGTTTTTGTTTTTGTTTTTTTTTTGCTTTTAGAAATAAAACAAAACAAAAGGCATCAAGGCATAGAAGGCTCAAAAGAGCAGATTTAAAAATGGTATGAGCCTACAAATTATCTATCTTAACCTGGCTAACCTGGGAAGGGAGTGGCAGGCAGCAAAGCATTCTGTCCCCTCCTGCCAATCAGTGATGGAGATAGTGGACTATAGAGGCCATCCAAGCCAAACTACTGACCAGCACTGATTTAGATCTTCTGCAGCACATAAAGCAAAGCTGGTAAGATCAAGAGGCAGCAGTATTCCAGCTAATGCAGCATGATCTATCTTGTACATCATCAGCATCATGCAGAAAGCTCTACCTTAAACCAGCCATGATATCCATAGGCCTGGGAGGGAAACTTCTAGCTCAAAGAAAAAAAAATGTTTATAAATAAGTAAAAATATGCCTTCCCAAAGGGAAAGCCAGCTATAACCATGTCTACTCCTGGCGAGATGAGCCTACTCAGTCACAGCTCCAATATTTGCTCGCATTTTGCTGTGACCCATTTATAATCTCCAGAACCAGTCCCAGAAATTAAAGTACATTGTTCTAAATGTTCATAATTAGATTCTTGCCCACTGAAGCTACAGCCTTTGGAAAGGATGAGGGGAACAATGCCATGGCCCTTCAGACACCCTTGGAAATGATGTGGAAAATCATTCTACCGTGTTCTTTGTTGTTATGACATTTCTCTCTTTGGAAGTTCTTTTCATTGTATGTTTAGGATGTGTAAACCTTTGTAATAGGTGAGCAAAATGTGGGGTACACACACAAACTAAAGGGGTAAAAACTGAGGAAAGCTCAACTGTAACTGTAGGATCTACCGAGTACACACAAAAGTAAATAAAGTTCTTTTTTTATATCTGTCAGATATTTTCATATAGAAATTGCCTTCAACACCTAAGTGGCCCTGGTGAGTTCATCACCAGTAAAGGTTGCTAGCAACTCATCAGGTTGAAAACTATTCAATAATTGCTTTATACAACCTGAAATTTAAAATTACAATTCCACCAAGAATATCTACAAGATCTTTAAAAAAAAAAAAATAGGCACACATAGTAAGTAGAATGCATTCATATGCAGAAGATGCATCAAAGTGGTTTTTATCTTAGCTCCTAAGCACCGCATCCTTCTTCCCCTTCACTGAAAGGATCATTTAAATGCGAATACATTTTTAGGTTAGGTTATTAGATTTTGTTCAGATTGCACAAATAATTATCATACTTGGTTCAGATGAGAACTGCTCTAGAAGTTTCTCAATACGATGGAAAATCTGATGAAAAGGGAGCTAAGGCAGAAGAGAGAAAATCATTTGTCAAGATGTTGACCCAGACTTGCCCAAAGATAATCAGCATTGCCTATAAACACATGTGTGAGGTTTGTTGGAATACTTTTTTTTTTTTTTTTTTTTTGTAAGAAAGAGAAAAGTTATTATCTTGGAAAGAACTAAGGAGTAGCCAGAAATCGCTATCATGGTCCAGAATGAACTAATCGCTTTACCCCCTTCCCTGAACGCATTTATCCACCTTCTAATTCCTCACCTAATTAGAGGGAAATGCAGCGCTGTCCTGGTCAAGGAGGTAGGGATTAGGGTTAAGAAAACACTTGTGTTTGGAACCCCCTACCTCCCCTGGTCAGTGTGAAAGATTCTCAAAGAGTCTCCCAGCTTCGCTAATCCGTGACCCTCAGCAGGGGAAGTGTTAACAATTTAGTTTAAAACTCACACTCTCACACACATGCATCAAAAACGGCTTTTCTCCTTTGATTTGTAGGTATTAGTTGTTTTTCCAGGCCCCATTAAGGACTCTTCATCCTGTCCAGCAAGAGGCATTAAGCTTTCGCAAGTTAAAGTTGTTCCCAGCTCCGTGTTATTCAAAGGCAATTTACACTAATTATTCGAGTCCACAGCATTACCCATATTAGTGGAATGAACCATCTCAGCAGGTAAAAGTACTTTTGAAATGTTAATTTATTTCTGAGGTACAAAAATGTCCCTGAATTCAAGGTTTTGTTTTTTGTTTGTTTGTTTTGTTTTTGTATTTTGTTTGTTTTGCCATTTTAAGAGATATTCAGTACCCTTCCTTTTACTTATATTTTACTTATATTACTTCCTTTTACTTGAAGGCTTTTACAATTATTTGTTTTTTAAACTCACAGTTGTCAAGCTAATACTGGTGTGTCTTCCAGTCTTGTGGTTAGCATAAAACATGTCTCTTAGCTGAGATTTTTTTTTTTCCATTTTGCCAAGGAATGCCAAATGAACTCCCTAGCCCAGGTACATGATGGAGGGGATTTTTGTTGGTTTCTGTTGTTTTCGTCCCTCAAAAACTCTGCTCTAGGATGTGGACCATAATCACTAGCATTTTCAGAAGCCCCTTTTACATGTCATTGATTGCCAAAATAGTTGCTCTAGTCTAAAATAAGCTGCAGAATCCAACCAACAATTTCTCATTTGTGGTCCACCCCACAAGGTGGTGTGTGTGTGTGTGTGTGTGTGTGTGTGTGTGTGTGTGTGTGTGTGTGTGTTGGGGGTGGGGCTTCAATTTATGCCTCTGGAAAACCCTGGGCCCAAAGCTTTTCATCATAAAGTCAGACTCTCTGGTTTGCCTTCTAGGTTTTGTTAGTCTCTTGCCCATTCCCAAGAGATGGGGGAGAAGGGAGGATGAAGAGGGAAGGTGGATGAAGTCAGACCCTTCCATGTTAAGATATCTCCCTCCCTCCCTCCTTCTCTCTCTCTCTCTCTCTCTCTCTCTCTCTCTCTCTCTCTCTCTCTGAAAAATAGAAAAGAAAAAAGAAAAAAATCCTACAGCCAAATGAATACCTTTACAGGAAGCACCAACAGCGACCCCTCCTGACGACCCAAGAAGCTTACAGGGTACAAAAATAGCGACTCCTCTTGGTGACCTGAACAGTAACAGGGTACAAACAACAGCTAGTTAAAAATAAGCTCTATTTTCCCTTCATTCACAAGAATTCTTACACAGATGCACAGCCACAGCCTCTGCCCTCCAGCCACTCAAACAATAATGGTAACAAAGATGGAAATAAACAATAGAGATGGATGGAGAGAAGAGTAGGGACCACGGGAGAGTGAGATACCTGCTGACCAATTAAGTACAGAAAACTACTCACAAACATTAAAAAAAAAATCACAAAGCATGTAAAAAAGAGAGCCAAGGGATGAAAAATAGGTGTAAAGACCCTCAAGGTACACAATGATGTAACACAATTCCAGACACTGGGAATTATGTGGAATATCCCAGCCATGCACCATTACAGGAAAATGAAAGGGGGTTAGCAGGAGATAACATAGAAAGGTAGCAAGGAATCTCACTCATCTGTCCTGGAAAATATTGTGACTTCTGTGCTTTGGAGGTTGCTGAACTCTTTGATATCTTATCCACATATACCCCTCACATACACAGGCTTGATCATCCCTATCCTATGTAGGTATTACCTGTGCTTTGATTTCAAGCCATGTAGTGTTAGCCAGCACTACTTTCTATGCTTCCCAACTCTGGGTTCTAGTATTTTCCCTCATGCCAATGGAATCCTGGCAGTGTTAAATATGTTTCTCCCCCCAAGTAGATGGGGCTTTGGAGGCCCAAGGACCACCTCAGATATCTTACTGTCCATCTCTTCAAGGCTTTGTTCCTCCATCTCCTCATGTAGTCAGAGGCTGACCACTCTCCAAGGGTCTAGACTTAGAGAGAAAACAAAGTGCAAAAACAACCCCAGCCAATGGGACAGCAGATGGGCCTGCTTCCTCCCATATAGCCTCCACCCACTGGGCAAACACGGTCTGCATCCCAAAATATATCTTTCCTTCTCTCTAGAAGTGGACACATTTGTGAACCATTGCCAATACCTCTTGAGAATACCCATAATGTATTCTAGAACCTAGAAACAGTCAGATATGATTGAGTTAACATGTAAGTCAGTTAATATACAATAATACCAAAATAAATTCTAGTTCAAATAAAATTGTGAGCATCATAATATAGCTAAATTCTGATTAGTACCTTCCAGTTGTCTACTAAGCATCCCTTCCTTTATGAAGCTCCCCAACTAAGATGTTTGGGTATACACACACACACACACACACACACACACACACACACACACACCTCTTAGTTTGCCTACTACCTAAATAATTCCAGAATGATTTAGACTTCTGAAAAATACACAATGGGTGGACTATTGCTAGAAACAAAGAGTGACTTTTCTCTTTTAAAACTTTGCTATACACTAGAATTTGTATTAGAGTCATTAGAAGAGTACATCCCTTTGGGATCTGTAAATGGCTAATGGGATAGGATGCCATATGCTGCAATAATTCATCATCTGCACACTCACACAGAAAACATTGTTATTGGATGTCTCCTTTGTGCTGAGCACCCACATAAAGTATTTATGGTTCTAATTGAAGGGATGAATTTTCACCTAATATTAAAATGTTACTTACTGGGAAGTACCAGGAAAAAGTGGTCATACAAACTAACTGTGATTCATGTGGAAACCTAATCCTGCTATGATCAGTGCTCAATTCACATCAGGAGTTGAAAATGTCTTTAAATCAGACTGTCTGGTTCTACACAGAGAATGTAGTAAAGACCTGACTGGTATAGGAACAGTGCCATCTGAACTGCACTCTCTTAGTTTTTAGGAGTGCTTTTCCTGTTGTGCAGAGTGCAAATGAATAGGGTATAGATGAGAAGAGAGGGTGTAAGAAGTGCTGAAAATACTTAGAGAACAAATTTGCTTCCCATAGCCTCATGACACACCTTTGCCTACACATGATGGATATTCAATCACAAACCAATTGATTTAATCCTGTTTCTAAATGACCTTTTGAGTCCTAGACCAGCTTTAATTACAGAACATCCATGGATGTCAGAATAGTACAAGCCCATTAAAAATCTTTTCTATGGTTCAAAGTATTCCTTAGTTAATTTGCCTGCCCTCCTTACCACTCCCACCATTTATTTTAAATTAATGAGAGTAGACTCACTAATGAAAGCCAAGATTCTTCTCCATCCTAATGAGACAATATAGTCATTGGGAGAAACTCTTTAACTGGGAACCTGGAAGGGCTGAGGGTGATGATGCTGGACTGAGGGATAAACTGGGGCTGCTGGGGGGTTACTGAGGATGTTGGTGTTGGACTCAGGGATGAACTAGGATTTCTGGGGATAATGGGGGTGATGGTACTGGACTCAGGGATGAACTGGGAATGCTAGGGAGATGGGGGGTGATGATGATGATGGACTGAGGGGTGGTGGTAAGTTAAGCTAGAATTGAGGTTCCTTTTCTTCTTGTCTTAAAAAGCATTTAAAACCAGTACTTTTTTTCCTTTGTATCAAAAGAAACATTAAAAAAAAATACATGATGGAATTAAAAGCCTGAAAATCTCCAAGAAATCTTTCATGATCTTTGGACCAATGTAAAAATAAAAAGGTCCTATATGGAATAATTGAAGTACATGTATAAACAGTGTAACAGTTTGATGATAAAGGTTTATAAATCAGCATATTATATATACAGTGTACATATGTGTACCTTAATGATAACTGCCATTGGTAGTTGGGTGGATTTCCTAGGAAACTGCATTAAATAGTTTTAGGTGCTGCTTTAAATGCCTTTAAATGTTGACCATTGAGGAAGACAGCACAGTTCAAAGACAATGGAAAAGCACTAAGCTTGGAGGCTTGAAGACCTAGCTCCTCTACTGAGCCACAAAGGAAGTGATAATCAAATTTGTTGAACCCCACCAGCCCCTGTGACTCAAAAAAAAACAAACAAACAAGGTTTTAGAGGTTTTATTAGCTTGGTCCTTGCATCTGTTGGCTGTAAAACTGGCCAGTATTTAGAGGCATTTGATATAACTATCAGAGGAGAGTAGGGTGCAAAAGTAAGTTGTTCCCAAAACAGTCATGCAAAAAACTTTTTAAACTTTACGTTTGTTTGTATGATGTATGCATATGTGCACAGGTATATTTACTTACACATACATGAATGGGAAACAGAGACTAGCATAGGTTATCTTCCTTTAAGCTTTCTGCATTATTTTCTGAGACAGAGTCTCTCCCTGAATCTAAAGTTCACATCATTTTTTTCTTTGCTGTATTGGCTTGCCAGTGAGTCTCCAAAGCCCCTGATTATCCTGAAACTCACTCTGTAGACCAGAGCTGGCCTCAAACTCACAGAGATCTGCTTCCTGAGTGCTGTCTCCTGAGTGTTAGTCGTGTGCCACCACTGCTCAAACCACTTCTGGCTTTTTATATGGAGTCTAGGAATCCAAATTCAGGTCCTCATACTTGTACAGTGAAAATTTTATACTGAATTATTTCTCTAGCCCTAGGATTTTTTTTTAAATATTTGAGTTGAGCACAGTTTGCTTTAAAGTACATGCATGAACACATCACACAGGCTTATAACATATATGTTTTGTAAGGCTCAGGAGTTCTGTCTTTTCCCTAGCTGAATGAGATGCAGTTTTGCAGGTCCCGTTGTATTTGTGTGTTCTACAGAAAGCTGTGGGCTCAAACAAGCCTCTCATCTAATTACTACAAGTCCAACGGAATCAAAGGGTAGAAGAAAAAACTCAAGAAAATGAGACATTAGTTTGGATGCCTATCTCACTGTAAGTATCCATTTATCTGCATGCTAGTAATGATTCAAAATATGCAAACAGATGTTTCTCTCATTAAACTGTATATGCAAATACTACTGGTAGCAGTGGCAGTGTTGTCTCAGGGTTGAGAGATCTTTGAGGGTAATTAAAGGTTAATCCAGTTTTCAGTACATAGACTATACAACAAGAATAGTTGCAAGGAAATTCTGTCATTTAACCTTCAATTCATTACCACCAGTGCATGAATTTTCTGCTAAAATAATGTAAACATATATGTGCTAATCATTATCCCATACATGTTTGATCAGCAGCAACTAGCATAGCACAGACTTATTTATTGCACTAAGTAGAGTGTTGCTATATAGAGCATCAACAGGAAAGTCTGTGTCTCCTCAGAAAGTGGTTAGCACCCATGTAGAACTGTCATCTCTCTGATTTCTAATATAAAAATGTCTGGAATGATAGCAGTAACGTTCTGTGTCATGGTTTCACACACTGAACATGAAATGATGGTGCTTTCCAAGGTGTTGGACCAAAATCATCCTGTTTTTGTTTCTAAGGGGTGAGTTGGAAATGTAAGTAATTTGGCTCCTTTTTGAATGGAAAAGTTTAACTCACTGGCTGGGTTACTTCCATTTTCCATTTTGAGGAAAGAAAAAAATCCAGCAATTAAGGTCAGGAAAGTTTCTTATTGGCAGTTCTGCAAGACTTGCTAGGTCAGTAGAAACTGTATGTGCAGGCAGAGCTAGTGAAAAGAGGGTTTCCTGCATCCCTAGAATTACAAAGGAGGATTTATTCCCTGATCAACAGTTACAAAGAGCTTACCTTTGCTTTAGTGGGAACCCGGCTGCTCAAAGGGTAATCTCTTCTCTCCCTCTTACTTATTTAGTCCTTGATTCTACAACAAATGCACAGCTATTCACTCGGCATAAAGACCCACATGCAAAGCCAGCACACAGAGTACCTGAGGTCTCCAGGCTCCAGTAGATGAAAAGCATGCCTTCTGCCCCCAGTGAGCAGTGAGCCCTACCAGATGCCCATCAAAATGAAATCGAACGCTTCAGGGGCAGACCGATCCCTAACTTGTAATCCTCATTATATGTTGAGGGCTTTTAGCTAAACCCAAATTTAATTTGAGTGCTATGCCACCAGTAAACCAAAGCTGCTTTTGCAGTCACAATTCTACATTAAGCCAAACTCAAGTCTTGGAAATTAGACTAAAGGTCTGCCCCTAACGACTCCTGCTTTCTCATAGAAAAAGTGCCAACTGCCAAGGAAAAAGAAAAAAAGCCTTGGGAAACTGTGTATTTCCCAAGAAAATGGACTATGGTTGCCTTGCCCAAAGCACTTCTTACACTTTCATATATTATTAACAGTACTTATTAACAAACCACAGTTAGAAAGCAGTCATTGTGGTTTCAAAGAGGAAATGAAACTGTCTCACTATCCAGTTCTAAGACTTTGTTTGCCTGCTTAAATATCAAACAATTTCACTTCTTTTGCTACTATATATTTACTGCTGAGTTTTTCCTTCTTATGTACTTTATTTTCTGTCTGTGGTGACCTATTATTTTCTTTCCAGCCAGAAACAAGGGCTTCTCAGTTTAAGAGAAGGAAGCCCATTCATTGCCATCTCTAGGAACAGAAGGAACCTTGCTGCAGCCTCTTCCAAAGTCTAGGTATCTCTTACCAGGAAGAGAAGGAAAATGCCATTTTCCAGGTGTGAGAGGGCCATGAATAGACATAGCACTGCCTGCATTAATAGTACATAATACACGTGTGCTCTCTTGGGCATATATTAAAGATCTGATCGCCTGCCCTCTCCAGGCTAATTTTGGATAACATTTGGTGATCTCCAGCCATACTCTCAGGAGACTCTTTGGAAATAACATGGCCCTATGCTTCTCTATTTGTTAAATAATTGAGATGTAATGGTGATTATTACATATTAAAGGAAACCAAATTCCCCTAGCACAGAGCAGCCCCCATAAGTGCTGTACTGCTCAGAACAGCAAAGAGATAGTTTCCAGACTAGGTCTGGGGAGCTAGACCTTAATTAGCAATCTTCAGACAAGGACAACTTGTTTTTTGCTAAAAAAGCAACAAAAACATCTCCCTTTTGCCACAAAAGGAGGTAGGAGGCCCTTAGTTCTAAGTGATTCTGACCCATATCTTCAGTGCTACAAAATACAAAGTCTGTTTATGGTTGATTTAGTCCATGTCTTGATACGAACCTCTTTCTGAACACATTGAAAATTAACCTGGTGTCTTAGTTAGGGTTTTTATTGCTGTGATGAGACATCATGACTACAGCAACTCTTATAAAGGAAATATTTAATTAGAGTGGCTCACAGTTTCAGAGGTTTGATCTATTATCATAACAGGGGGAGTAAAGTATGGCTGTGTGCAGGCAGACATTGTACTGAAAGACCTACATCTTAGTGGGCAACAGGAAGTCGACTGAGACACTGGGAAGTATTTTGAGTATAGCAAACCTCAAACCCCGACCCTACAAAAACATACTTCCTCCATCAAGGCCATACTCACTACAACAAAGCCATGCCTCCTAATAGTATCACTCCTATGAGATTATGGGGGGCCAAATACATTTAAATTGCCATACTTGGCTTTGGCTGGTAAGACAGAAAGAATCTATGACATCTGAAACCCATCCAAGAAAGTGTTCCTAGAGGCCATTATGACTTTACCATTTCACTGGGTTTCACTATTTTCTGCAAGAGAAATCATCCTCTGGACCCTACCGTACAGCTGAGAGGACAAGATGATAATATGCCTGCAACAATAAACAGCCTGTTCCACATCAGCTGAAATGATGGCAATGATTGACATAGATTTCATCAGCCTACACAGTGGAACAGGTTTACTTGAAGCATCTCTCCAGAAGGTTCTAACATGGCCACTGTATTATCTCTGCAGAACAGGCAAGTTTCTCTTCCCCTTAGAGCTGAGCACCTCATCATATTGCAGATACAGCACCCAGAGATATTTTTAAGTCATCCCATCACAGTGCCACGCTGGCCTTAGAGTTACTAAATTGCAGAAATAGAACATCTGCTAGAGCTAAGTTGGTTCTTTAAATGACATCATAGAAGCTAACCTTTCAGCCTGTATCAAGCTGGACTCTGTAAACACTAACAGAAGTTCAGTCAGCATTGTGCACAAAAGCATGTTTTCTCTGAGGTCCCCACACATTTCCTTGCAGGTCTGAATGGGCACTCCAAGTCCTGGTGTCCTCATTTGCATAATGGCTGGTCCTCATGGCAAAAGACTGATGCAAGGATAAACCAAACAAGTCAGGGGAAATGCTCTGTTAACTGTCCTAGTACCCCAGAAAATTCCAGAGCGCTGGGCTCTATGCATACAGGGTTTCATCCTCTAGTCCAGCATCAGTAATTGGACCACTGTGTCCATGTCAACACCACTATTCTTAACCCTAATGGCTTGTTAATTTAACTCATTAGAGGCTCTTAGCACTTGAAAGGGTGTTTAAAAACACAAACCAACAATTAGTCTTTGGGGACCAAAGAATAAATGCAAACATAATGTATCACTTTTCCTGGCTCAACAAACACCATTTTGATGTGCTAATGGCCCCTAGTGAAGGCAGCAATTTCCAGTTAAAGCAAGCTGACAGTCCAAATGCTATCTCCATGAAGCCACAATCTGCCTGATCCTGAGAGTCAGCCAGGAAAAAACATCAATCCAACAGCCTTCTCATACAAATAACATAAAAGTGAAGTCATTTGTGCACTAGAAAATGTGCTGTCAAGAAACTGGCCTCACATGAAATAGAATCATTGAAAGCATTGGTCAGGAACCTGGGAACAAGGATTTGAGTTCAGCCTCTGACATTCTTCTATCCAGTGACCTAAGAAACCAATGTCAGCACTAGTAAGATGTAGTCCCTCAGTAAAACAGAAGAAGTATCACTCACTGTCTACTCTGGAGGGTGGTGAGAAATCTGGTTCAGTGTCTGAGACTTGTCAGTAACCATTCTGGATGGGAAAGCTTGTGATTTTGATGGATTCATCTTTGGGATTATTGGCTACAGAAAATTATCCTTGCTACATGTCAAGAGAAGTGAGTGATCTTGAAGAAGCAAAGGTGAAGAAAGATGTATAGAAAGTCTATGTACACACTGGTTTCAATTGTGGTGAAATATATGTAATACACAATTTACCATTTTAACCATTTTCAAGTTTTCACTTGTAAATTGCCTTTATTCCATTAACAATGTGCAGCCACCAGCTCTACCTTGTTCTAGATATTTTCATCACCCCCCTAAAAAACTCTTAACTCATTAAATAGTTACTCTCCATTCTCCTCTCTGTATCATGTAGAAACTGCCAGTCTGTTTTCTGCCTCTAAAGGTTTGCCCATAACAGACATTTCCTAAGAATGCACCATATAACCAATACATGGTCTTTGGTTTCTGTATTCTATCATCTCGCATAACTTCCCAACATCCATCATATTTTAACATGTACAGAGTATTCATAGGTATCTTCAAACTATATGCTAATAAAATATAACCTACCATTTCCAGGCACTGAGTACTAACTACATCCTATGTGTGTTCTCACATCATCTTTATTATTAAAAAAGAATTTTTATTTCCATTTTGTGAGTGAGGAGCTAAAATTCAGAAGTTTAGTGATTTGTCTCAACCCTGGTTTTTCAGATTCCAGATTTCTTTCTCTGAATTTTATTTGATATTTGCACAGCCCAAGAGGAGCCATGAAGAGTATTTGGCTGGAAGACAATACAGAGATCCCAACATGTTCTTAAAAGAGGCCTCTTTATAAACTTGCAAGCCCTATCCTGGCTGGTAACCACAGCCAGCTGGGAGGCCAACAGAAGAACAAATACCAGAGGTATAGTCTCTGTGGCTGCCATTAGACTGGCCTCTTGCTGAACAAGGCACAGTAGAGCATCCATTCGTGCTTAAGTGATGTAGTCCTAGCCAGGCATAGTAGCACACACCTTATATCCCAATACTCAGAAGACCGAGACTTGAGAATCTCAAGTTTGAGGCCAGTCTGAACTACACAAGAAGACCCTGACTCACCTCTCTCCCAAATGCTGTCTGTGGCTTTATTTCCAAGGACCACCTGAAGTCCACATTTGGCTCAGTTGGTAACATTTTGGTTCAAAAAAAAAAAAAAAACTGTTTCTGCCTCCTGCCTCTGCTAAATGTCCTATCCACTTTCTCTTACATGACACAACAAATACAAACACTCAGAAGTGGAAGAGTAGAGAAGGAAGCCTAAGTATTCACCTTGAAGAAAAATATAAAAACTTAATAATCATGGGGATGGTAAATGGTATGTACAGGGACAGATGAGGATTTACTAGAACACTTTCGTACAAAGAGTAACTCCTTTGATTAGTAGAAGCTAATATTAAAGAGGTAGCATTAAGTAGAGCTTTGCAAACATCTTCATTTTCTTGTGATAGTAGACTTGTAGGTACCCTATGACTCATCTCAGAACACTGTCTTTTTTTCCCTCACCAATTGAAATGAAATTAAAATATATTCATAGAAATACAGTTTTCCATGTCTAACAGTATAGAATTAAAGGAAAAGAGATGTGATTTAAATCCTGGCTCTACCAAGGACACTGTCAATAGGACAAAATGAAAGCCTGCAGAATGGGAAAAGATTTTCACCAACCCTACAAGTGACAGAT
>PVIH01000133.1:50462-222930 GCA_004025045.1 Sigmodon hispidus
AATCTAGAGCCCAAAACCTTGAATAACCCAATCAAAAAATGGGGTACAGATCTAAAAAGGGAATTCTCAGCAGAGGAACTACAAATGGCTGAAAGGCACCTGAAAAAGTGCTCTTCATCTTTAGCCATCAGAGAAATGCAAATCAAAACAACTTTGAGATACCACCTAACACCTGTTAGATTGGCTAAGATAAAAGGCAGATGACAGCCTATGTTGGAGAGGATGCAGAGCAAGGGGAACACTCCTCCATTGTTGGTGGGAGTGTAAGCTTGTTCAGCCACTTTGGAATGCAATATGGCAGTTTCTCAGAAAATTGAGAATCAATCTCCCCAAGGACCCAGCAATACCACTTCTGGGTGTATACCCTAAAGAGGCACATTCACACTCCAAAGTTATTAGCTCAACTATGTTCATAGCAGCATTATTTGTAATAGCAAGAAACTGGAAACAACCTAGATGCCCCTCAACTGAAGAATGGATTAACAAACTGTGGTACATCTACACAATGAAATACTACTCAGCAGTAAGAAAAAATGATATCCTAAAATTCACAGGCAAATGGATGGTTTTGGAGAATATCCCCTTGAGCGAGGTATCACAAACCCAGAAAGATAAGCAGGGGATGTACTCACTCATTCGTGGTCTCTAAACAAACAAACAAGAAAAAAGCCAAGCATGCCCAGGCTGCAAACCATGACCACTGAACAGCTTGGGATCAGAAACACCCTGGACTGACCCTTCGGATCTCACTCCAACTATAGGAACACCTGACTCACTCTTGAGGGATGGGGGACAAAACTGGATTTGCCAGGTGTGGAGACTGAACTAAGCATTATTGGGTCAGTGGGACCATAGGACTGTCTGCTCCCTGTCCAGGGAGGGGATGGGGAGTTGTGGAGAAGAAAAAATGACCTGATGTGGCTGGAGGGGGAAGGGACCTTGAATAAGGATATACAGGGATGAAAAAAAAATTCAGAGGGAAAGCTGAACACAAAGTAAATATATGTGTAGTAATCTTATTTGCATTATCACCCTTGATAAGTCATAGTTATGATTTTTATCTTCTTCATAGTTATTGTTAACTTAGCAGCATTTTAAATTCATTTTACTGTTTTTCTTGATAAATACAAAATAAATAAAGAAGGAAAAAAAATAAATCCTGGCTCTGCTACCACCAAAGAGACCTTGGGGAATCATTGGATTTCTTGTAGGCTTCTCCCTCCAAGGAAAGGATTTGTGACTCTCTGTACTGTAGGTCTTCCAAGATTGCGGCAGCCAGCCTTCTAGCCAGAACTGTTGCTCACATGTCACACTGTCACTTTCCTATGCTCTTCAAACGTGGATTTCTCAATTTTCAAGGTAACGAAATTATGCATCTCTGAGAGAGGACCTATGACTCTTCTACTCTTCCCCTAACAGTGCTATTAAAAAGACCAGATACCACTTCTGAACTAGTGTGGAAGCAGTTCCAAAAGAAAAAGCACATCGAGGTGTTATTGTATGCAGTTTGTTTTAAGTATAATGATTGGAAGAATTGACTTTTTTAAAAAATTACAAGTGGTAAGGGCCAGTTTCTGACCTCACAGACACTGTGGCTGGAAGATGAAAGAAATAGTGGTCAATTCCAACACTTCACTAGGTGAGCTTCTTCAACGTATTGGGAAGACTTTGGTGAATAAGCACATTCAGCCCACCTGATTACAGTTCATACTCAGGATGCAAGCCTAAGATCATAATTAGTGGAAGTATATTGACTTATGGTAACTAAGGTCCTAATTACATAGGCATCAAGTGGAAACTGAACACTCAACTTGAAAGCATAGCCTGTGATTATCTTCTATTTCAGGTATTGGTCTTTGAACTGCAAAGTTGAAATTTCCAACTTCCTTTTTTATGTGGACTTTGTATACTGTGTGCCTGTAAACATGTTCATGTGTGTGTGCGCATCAATGAGGAAGTCTCTCCTGTGAACCCAGAGCCTACCAATTCAGTTAGTCTAACTAGCCACCTTCACCTGGAGATCTGCCTCCTAAGCTTCAGGAGCTTTATAATGTGGCCGGGCTTCCAAACTCTCATCCTCATGCTCATATCGAAAGTGTTTTACCCACTGAGCCATTTCCCAAGCCAGTGGTGTCCAACTTTTATTATTCCCAGAAAATTTGCAGTCAAGAGAACCGAAGGAAAGCATTTGGGATTTGGACTGAAACTGTCTGTGCTTGAATCCTGTCTCCAGTGTTTATTCATCTGTGTGACTTAAAGAAATCATGTGACTGCTCTGATCTTTCACTTCTTCAACTATAAAATGAGAACAATTAATATCTCCTGGGGTTGTTTGGGGACTTAAATGGGGGATGCCCAAGTTCTGCCTGAAAAGCCTTGTCCACTCTGAGGTGTTCCTGAGCTGCACTGAGGGCTAGCAACCAGGTCAGACATGGGAGAGGGGCAGAATTCAGCAAAGGGTTTTCAACTATCTAAAACTACGTTTCATGATTGCTCTCCAGATGTGACTGTGTGTGTGTGTGTGTGTGTGTGTGTGTGTGTGTGTGTGTGCGCGCGCGCGCGCGCACATGTGTGTTCTAAGGTAGATGAAATTTATCAACTTGAATCTTTACTAAAAATGGAACTTCTGTATTTCTAATTGCAGAATTTTGCAAAACAAAACAGATCTCTCACCTGCTTCTAGGCAAGTCCAAGGGGATTAATTTGTCACTCCTCAAAACAATTCTTTGGAGGGATCCCCTCTTGATTCTCTATTCTCACATTAATTAGAAGAAATGTCACATGCACTTGGAATAGGAGAAATTAAGAGAAATAGACTTGCCACCCTCTGGGGATAGTACACAACTCAGCTGCCACCTGGTGTAAGAGGGATAGTGCTGGCCAAAATGACCATCACCAGCTCACCTCCCAACCCCCATGGGGACACTTGGGCCTCATTGTTTGCAGGAGAAATCCCATAGCTGGTATTTAGTAGGAAGACTTTTGTTTAAATCTAACCTTCAGTGACAAAAGCTTTTGAGAATAAAATGGAAACTCGCTGACTTTTTTCTTTTTCATCAAAGATGGAGGAGGGTGAAGACTTTGGAAACGAATCACAACTCAGTTGCCAGAATCTGAGACTATTGTTGAGATCAAACATTGGATACTATTTGTACTTTTGATAATCTTTGAATTTTTTTCCAGATCAAAATCTTTCTCTGTAGGTTTATGTTGATCAGATTTGAGGTCTGCTGGAGATGTTGGCATTCTCTTGTAACTCTTTTGTTATTCAAGAAAGCTTATATTGATCTGAGTGAAATGCAAATGACTTTCCTTTAAAACATTTAAAAACAATTTCTAAATGTTCAACCCCAAGGCTGGGGCTGGGGCAGCTCCTCAGTGGTAAAGCATTTGCTTGGGGAAAATAATAATAATAATAATAATTAAGTAAAATCCAAATAATGCCCAATAATCAACTGATAAAATGAGGGGTTTTGTTTTGTTTTGTTTTTCTTTTTTCTGGCTGGATAGAGCTAATCTGCCACAAACTGGGCACAGGCATCATTTGCACATTTAGTAAGACTCTCCCTTACTGCCCACCTGACAAATGGCAGCAAGGATGGATGACTCCAGGTGGCCCAGTATCCTCAAGCTTTTTAGGAGCCTGTACCAAGAGGCCCTAGACCCAATTATTTATGGTAATTACAACATAAACTTTCTCACACTGCCTAGGTAGAGGAGGCTAATACTTCATCATTCTCTTAAGTAACTCAAATAAAGAAAAAAAAAAACCTAAAATAAAAACATCATTTCTTTTTTATATGCAAAGGCCAGGCACAGGGTGCATTTGAGATGAATAAATCCAAGGTGGTAATCAAGCTAATGTAGGAATGCAGGCAAGGGTCCTCCTTCAGCTAGCCAGGAGCCAGGGGGGTGACCAGCTTTTCCTTATGCAGTTGGTAAATATCAGGCCTTTACTTACATACAGTTGTCTTTTCCATCCTGAAAGATATTCAAGGCTAGTCATTGCAGCCACTTTACATGGAACAACATACATATATGTAAAAGCTAAAATAAATTTATCCCTAATTAAATCTATGCTGCCCAGAGAGAGTGAGGGACAGGAGCACTTGTTAAACAGAGGAAGGCCGTAAATATAAATGCTTTCTCTCTGAAATCTAAATTACCCCACACTGGCATTCATCTCATGCCTAGGAACCAGTGGGTTTAAAAACTTTAGACTCCCCATTTCAAAAAGGTGCTTCTCTTCTTAGTACTAGCAAGTACCCTCAGCTTCAACCTGGAAGCCCCATTCAAAGGGCCAGAAATTTCCAACGTTCCAATTTTAAGCTTGTAGAAGAGAAAATCTCTGGTAATGAGTTCTCTGCCAGTGACAGAGTTCTGCATCTAATTTGTACTCCGGCAATGCCCAGTGAAATGGTTTACAAGTCTAGAAAGTCTGGGGGGAGGGGCGATCTAAAGGAATTCTCTGGAGAAGGAATGAAGTGCTATCATTGAAATCTTTATTTATGTGAAGAGAACGAGCTAAAACATTACCTCAGAAGGCAAGATTACAACATCAGTGGGATGTAAAGTAAATCTATTCTTAGTGGTGACACACCAGAAACCCATAATCCTTTCTCAAAGCCCTTTTGTTATTTTAATGTACAACAAATTATCTTTTTTTTTTTTTCTTTTTAAAGAAGAAAACCAGTTAAGATTTGAGAGGACCCTTTGGCTCCAGTAAAAGTAATTTTAGCAAAATAAATAAATAAATAAATAAAAGGTTTTAATTTTCCTTAACTGAATCTTTACTGGGCTGGTATGTAAGAGACTAAGGTAATTTCTAGCTTTGGTAGAACTGGGCACAAAGTGACCACCAAGATTGGCCTCAAGTTACTATGGTAATGATAGTCCTAAAAGCACTTAAGCAGGGACTTTTGGGAGGCTGTTTTGAAGCTTGGGCCTTCCTGGTTGTTCTTAAGTGGCTGTATGTGGATGTGTACGTTGCAGGACTTTCTGTCTTTTTATGTCAGTCATAACTAGACTAGTTATACTACGAATGACTTCAGTAAGTCTCTGCTAATGATTCAGAAACTGTCTAAGAGGATTGGGATATCTCTATCTATATGAAGGTTAATCTTGCTTTTCTTTCTTTTTTCTTCTTTTTTTTTGGTATGTGTGTGTGGCATGTGCATGCATGTGTGTATGTATGTACATGTACTTGCATGTATGTGTGTGTGGAGGCTGAAAGTTGGGGGCAGGAATCTTCTTAAGGCAGGTTTCTCACTTGATTTGACTTGTCTAGTTAGTCAGCTTGCTCCAAACATCCCCTATCTGTCTCTTGATCACTGGAATTATAAATGGGCCACTAAGTCCTGGGGACCCAAATTCTAGTGGCTTGGACCCCCAGAATTCACTTGGTCAGCAAGAACTTCACCCACTGAGCCAGCTGCCCAGCTCCCAAACCTGCTTCTCCATAGAAGTTCCTTTTGTGGGATACTGTCTTAGGATAGCCTCAGCTAGAAAGGTCTCTAAGTGCCAAAGGCATAAAGATGACTACATTTTCGTCCTGGGGATGAAAGTGTATGCAGAAAAGTCCTTACAATGTGACAGATGATAAGAATGGAAGTACTGTTAAGCATTCTAGTTTTAAGGATATGACTGCAATTTGACTTTTCCTTGAAAATTCAGAGTTGGAAATCAACTGACAAATGTTTATTAAATGTCAACTAGATAATTATTAAGAAAAATACTATTGTACTAATGAGCAAATGTTTGAGAAGAGGCAAAGAAAAGCCATAGTAAATGATATTGAATGATGATACATAGGATAGAAAGATGATAGAAAGATAGATGATTGGTAGATAGGTAGATAATAGATAGATGATAGACAGATAGGTAGATACATGATAGTGTATCAAAAGACTAGAAGTCTTATTCTAGAGCTAGACTGGAATGTGCTTTAGAATACACAAGGCAGGCCTTCTTGAGATTGAGGGTAGTTGGGCAGAGGCTAGAAGCTGGTAAGGAGTTAAAGGAAGCTAAAAGAACAACAAGCACAAAGCTTTTAATTCAAGAACTCATTATAAAAAGCAGTTCTTTATTGCCATATTCTCAAAACTATCAAGGTCTGGTGTAAGTTTTGTGCTGCTTCACCAGTTCTGATGTCCCTTGCACACATTGCTGACTCACAGCTGTCTCACCTCTTTTCTCTGAGTTAATATGTCTTCATCAGCATAATTTTGCTCTGCCCCAGAAACAATCACTCCCTCGCATCTGTTAGTTATAAAGACACCAGATTGAGGAAAACAGATATTAGGACCTGTTAGATTTGGAAGCAAGTAGAATAGATACTCTAGGGGAGGGTGTGCACTGTGAGAGAGCACAAGGCTGTAAACATTTTCTTTGTCTTTTACACACAAATCCCTTGGTGCTGGAGGCCATGTGGTATCATAGCTGGATTCCTTCATGTCCACTGTGGGTGAGTAAATGTCCCATCTAGGCATAAGGCAACTTCAAGAGTTTTTCTGTGTTGATTCAAATAGCCCCAGACTCCTGCCCTTGTGGTTCTCACTATTCATAGTTGTCAGAGAAGTGAGTGCAAAAGTGACAACAAGCTTGCATGTTTATCTAGATATTTTCACCACAGCATTTTCAAATCCATTAACTCACTTGGCCCCCTAAATTTTACAGAGAATACATCATTAGCTACCATTTAGAGAGAGATTGGCAGATCAAAAGAAGCCAGGCATACAATATCCAGGAAAAGTGAACCCCAGTAGGTCTAGGGGTCTTGATTCTTAGCTCAGCACCTATCTGCCCCCACATATGGTCAAAGGCTCTTTCCTTATGGACAATACCAGCTACAATAGCAGAGGCTTACAAGTGTCTGAGAAATATGCTAAATAGGGCAATCAGGTGGTAAGCCATAGATGATATGTAAGTTCAAAGAACCTGCCAAATAATTAGGATATATGAAAATGTGCTAGAAATGGAGGTGGGCTGTGATGCTTGTGAGCTCGGGACCCTGGGTGCTGACTTTGTCATGGAGAGGCCACCATCTGTAGTTCAGGGTTTTTATTGTTGTTTGGGTTTTTGTTGTTGTTGCTGATTGGATATTTTGTTTGTTTTTTACTCTTTGAGGGCCTGCCATCCAGCTCCCAAATAAATACACAGAGACTTATTCTTACTTATGTATGCCTGGCTTGTTTCTAACCAGCTTTGCTAACAAATTATCTCTTTTCTCTTCTTCTATGGTTTTTTTTTAATTTTTTTTTTTTTGCCTCTGGGTTTTTACTTTTCTTTATTCTGTATGTCTTTCTTCCCTTCTTACTCTGTGGCTGGTTGTATGGCTGAGTGGCTGACCCCTGGCATCCTCCTCTTTGAGCTTCTCTTCCTATTTATTCTCTCTGCATGCCAGCTCTACCTATTTCTCTCTCCTATTGGCTGTTCAGCTCCTTATTAGACCAATCAGGTGTTTTTAGGCAGGCAAAGTAACAATCTTCACAGAATTAAACAAATGCATCAAAAAAGAATGCAACACGTCTTTATATCATTAAACAAATATTCCACAGCACAAACAAATGTAACACATCTTAAACTAATATTCCACAACAACTATAATAGTCTTGAGTACAGCAGTTCTCTTCTCTAAACCTCATCTTCCTCTGTAGTAAGAAGACAACTCTTGTTAAACTGACTTTCTCGGAGTACAGAAAGCAAGCAAAACTCAGAAGCTAAAAACACAAACCAGCCTGTTCTCCTCATGCTCCATTTGAGGAGCTTGGGGCTCTGAGACTTGAATGGGCAGAAGCACCCAGATGTAATAACAGTGTTTCTAATGAGATGGGGTTTTGTTTTATTTTAGGTTTCTTTGCTATTTGTAGTAAATGGGGTTTTTTTCAATACCAAGTTCCTTTGAAAATAAATAGACTTAAGTAAGTACAGTCAATGGTTGAAAAGGAAAGGTTAAATTATGAAAGGTGACTCAGGAGGGCACTTGGGAAACACTGAGTCAGTAGAACTCAGGGGACTTACTGCTTTGAACACCAGTGAAGAGTGGGCTGTTCTAGACATGGGCTGGAGATTTGTGCCCCTGGATCTATACTTACACTTCTGGATAGACTTAGAATGGTAGCCTCTTAGTACATCAGTTCCCTGTCTGTAATATGGAACTAATACAAATTTATCTCAAAAGATCACCCTTAGGATAAACCTAGTTCTATGCAGTTCTATGCAACCTGACCTTCAAGGAGTCCTTCACCAGATCATAGTCACAAGGCTTTGGGAATCAAGAGAGGAATGGTACCCATGACCATTAGCATCCACTTACCAGAACAAACTTGCATTTCTGAACTCACACCCAGTGTTTCTTCCTCTCTCACTCTCTCTTCTTGAGGACTAAGGCCATCTGGCCCATTCATTCCCTATACATACAGAATTGGAAAAAGGTGCCCAGGTGTCACCTGTCTTCTCATCGTTTATCTAAGGGCCTGCAGGAGTCAGCTGTGAGCCACATGTTCAATCGTTTTGTAAGCCAAAAGGGAGGGAGGCCTGGGAAGCCAGAGCAGCAAAAATGGCAGCTCTCCCACTACCCATTCTCTCAGGCTCTTCTTCCCACATCAGCATCCAGCTCTGAGTCACACTTTATATTTCTCTGTGACAAACTCTGGTGCTTCTCCTCTTGAAAGCCTGCATGTTGCCTCTTCTGAGTCAACAAAGACCCCAGAAGGTGAATTGACCCTATATATAGCCACCATATAGTTCAACCATATCCATCTCCAGCTGGTCAACCCCAGCCCAGCTCTATTTTCAGGGGCCATAGAAGCAAGCACAATTCAGAAACCCAGTTGCTACTTAAGTTCCTCTGGAATCAAACACATCGGTATGGTCCTTCTGAGGAGGTTTCCACTTACAATCTTCTGCCCAACACTCAGCAAACAAAGATAGTGAAACAGTTCTGCCTATCTGCCTATCTCTCCCCAGTGGCAGAGAACAACAGTCTATCAATAGACTGGTTTAGAAAGTTTATTTAAAGGGAAAAGTACATTGTATTCCTTTCCAGGGGAGGGTAAAACTCCCTTGAGAAAGCAGTGGTGGCATCTATGGGATGGTCAGAAGCCATCCCGGGGTGGTCCTAGCAACAACGGGAAGAAGGAAGTCTGTATCACGGGAGAAGAGAGCTACAAGCTCCATGCACAGTGATCTTGAGCACAGCAGGGGCTTCCAGATTCTGGAACACACTATTCTTAGCAGCAAATAAACCATCTCTATACTAGCTCCCTTTTATCTTTGATATTTCCTTTCTTACTCCCACAGACAATGGCACAACAGCCATAACAGCAAAACTTATTATGACTTAAAGGCAGAACAATACAGTATGGGCAAGTATGGCTTGTAAAGACGGACTAAGTGAATTTCAGTGATAGTTCCTCCCAGTAATTGAATGACATATGCTTAACCATTGCTTAAACTCTTAGCACCTCAATGTTCTCAAGTGTACGATGGGGACAACAGTACCCACCTCACAGAGTAGTGAATGAATACATGTGAGCACTTTCAACAGTAGCTATAAGGCAACAAATACAGGTAAAATGTTAGCAACTGTGATTTGCTGGAAAACTTCCATTAGAAAAGTATTCATAACTTGAGTGATAGAGTCAGCCCCTAGAATGGCCCCAGTGACTCTTATTCCCCACCATTTCTTCTACATTGAATGGGAATGACTGACCAATAGAACACTGAGAGATTTAATAGAGTGTGACATCTGAAAACAACTATAAGGGAGGAAAAAAAAACCCTCTAACACTGCAGGAGAGGGAAGTGAGACTCAGGTTTTCTTATTGCCTGCATAAATATCTCAACAGCATTTCTCTCAAATTTGGTTCTAAATTATTACACCTACACCTCCCCCCCCAAAAAAAAGCACAGTCCCAGCCAAAAGAATGATTACCTTGGAAATTTTATTAAAATGTTGATAAAATTTTCTTGTACTTTTCTTTTTGGGTGTGTTTTGAAGCTAGCCTGTGAGTAAGGCAGCACCATGGGCTTCCATGTGAACTACTGTGCACCACCCCTCTATCATACTGAGTACACACCCATGAAGCAATGCATAGGAGCCCTGCCTCGAGCCAGGGACTGGGGAGTAGCAGGGAAAAAAGAGGATATGGGCTGGTATTGTGCAATAATCTTTTTGTAGCCTGTGAAGATGTGTCATTCTGATTGGTTTAATAGAAAGCTGAATGGCTAAGAGTTAGGCAGAATTTCCAGACACAGAGGATACTGGGAAGAAGAAGGGGAGAGTTATCAGCCAGAAGTAGAACAAGCAGGATAGGCAATATGGAGATGAGTTAATAAAACCATGAGACAGACAGTAAATTAATAGAAATGGGTTAATTTAATTTATAAGACCTAGTTAGAAACAAGCCTAAGCTATCAGCTGAGCTTTCATAATTAATAAGTCTCTGTGTTGTGATTTGGGAGCTGACTGGCAGGACAGAGAAAGAATTGCTACAGGCTGGCCCTTCTGGAGTTTTAGGTCTAACCAAGGGAGACAGACACAGAGTAAGGAATTAGTTACCATGAAAAGGGTCAATGTTTTTCAAAGGAGGCATGAGATAATGTGGCTACATAGGAGAGAGCCAGGGTATCAGGACAAGGACGGCATCTGGAGGAGGGGTAACTGTGGTTGGTGCAGGACTAAGGCGACTGTGATGGGAATGTTCATCTGTATACTGTAAATAAAGGAATGGTCTTGGCCTGTGTCAGGTGCTATAGAAGTAGGTGGAGGAATCAGAGGATAGGAAGGAGAAGGAGGGTGGAGTCAGGCAGACTCAATCCAGCCGCCAAAGAAGAAACATGTAAGGGACTCAGGTGAGCCACAAGCACAGGCATGGACATGTAGAAAAACATCTTAATAGAAATGGGTTGAATTAAGATGAAAGAGCTAGCTAGCAATGTGCCTGAGACATAGACCAAACAGGATGAAATTAATGTAAGCGTCTGAGTCAATTTTTAGGGAAAAAGTGGCCTCGGGCAGGTCAGACCTCTGGCCCGAATAGGGTCGGAAACAATGTACAACAGGTGATGACATCCAGATTTAAGAAAAGGCTAATGAAACAGTTTGATTGAAAACTATGTTCCAAGAATGTTCACAACAGCTTGTTGTAATCTGAATTTTTTTTTGTCCCCAAAGGCCATGCTAAAGACTTGAACTCTAGAGAACAGTATTATCAGAAGGAGGGAGAAACTTCAGGCCATGAAACCTACTCAGAGGAAATAGCTGATTACAGCCACAACTTTGAAGGGTACATTAGGATCTCCTTCACCTCTCTCTTCTTGCTATGACCATCTTTGTTTTGCCTCATCAGAGGTCCAAAGTGGTAACTCAAATGGACCTGAGCCAAATCTTCTAAAATTATAAGCACAAATAAACCTTGCCTCCTTTAACCTAATTTTCTTAGGTATCTGCCACTGAACAGAAAATTAACACAGATATCCTTGAAAAGGATGATGCATAAACAATGTGGTATAAGGTCACAAGGGATAGTGGGAACAGTACTTAAGAGATACAATGAAATAAACTATCAGTGCATGCAACAAAATGGACAAATCACCAAGGCAGACTGCGTGGAAAAAAGAAACAGTCTCCTCTCCTCCCCAACCTACTGAAAAGTCAGTTATTGGCTCTTGTGAGACCTCACTTCATTTCAGCCTCCTTCCCAACATCCTTTGATTGTTTCCTATGATTTCCCAGCACTGTTCCTATGGGCCTTCCCTTCCTTCATCCCAATTGTCTTTATCAAACTTGACTTCCTATGCTGGGCCTTATCCTGAAGGGAGCCCTGTGGATGGTTTTGTGAGCTCCTAGGTGCCTGGCAGCTCTGGCCCCTCCTACTCTTACCTGTGTTATCTTTGAGTTGTCTAGCTTTGCTTTCCTGAGCATAGCAATGGAAACTTGGAGGTTTTCTCTGGTCCATCAGATACCTTACTGCTTTTCCTAGCATCCACAGATGCTGATAATGTCCCTGTGCTGAAATTGGTGAAGTTTCTCTCAACCACTTGAATGCTATAGTTGATGCTTTGGCTATCAAGTGGTCCCATTATCTTCTTGTTTCTAATGTGATTTGTTAAAACCTGAAAACTGCATCATCATCACAATCAGCTTGTGGTTTTCATGATTTAATGGGTAACACTGAAAGCAAGTAGTGTAGGCAAATAACAGATACAGATAGAAACCACAGAATAAATACAATAAATAAATTTCCTGATTCTCTGAGTATGGCAGCAAATGAAACAGTAGTCCCCTAAAAATCCGTGGGTACATTATCTTCAACCTAGTAGCCAACTGTGGCTAAGTTTCAAAAATGAGAACTTTCATACCACTTGAGAGTTTGAGTTTCTTTTTAAATTATTTCTTTTACTTTTTTCAGATTAAATTGCATCATTTTCCCCTTCCCTTTCCACCCTCCAAACCTCACATATACTCTTAAAACTCACAGATTTGGGGAGCTGGAGAGATGGCTCAGAGGTTAAGAGCACTGACTGCTCTCCCAGAGGTCCTGAGTTCAATTCTCAGCAACCACATGGTGGCTCACAACCATCTATAATAATGAGATCTGATACCCTCTTCTGTATACTGTATACATAATAAATAAATAAATATTAAAAAAAACCCTCGGGGCTGGAGAGATGGCTCAGCGCTCAGCGGTTAAGAGCACCGTCTGCTCTTCCTGAGGACCCGGGTTCGATTCCCAGCACCCACATGGCAGCTAACAACTGTCTGTAGTTCCAGTTCCAGGCAAAAACACCAAGGCAAAGAAATAAATAAATAAATAGATAAATAAATAAAGTTTTAAAAAAAAAAAAAAAACCCTCACAGATTCTTAGAACAGACCATCTGGTCTTAGTGGGCTCATGAATACTGTCAATCCCTGTAATACAGAAGGGTTGCAATTGTTACTCAGTATAGGTCCCTCCTCTCTCTCACCACAAGTTCTTTGCCTCTTGTATAGAATCCTCTTCTTCTGGCTCACTCCTCCTCACTTTCTGAAGTTGAATTCCATTCTCATTTCCTCAGTGAAGTCCCAGCCCCTCCTTGCCAATCAGCTCACATCTCCACTGCAAGTCCTTCCAGAAGCACAAACACTTTTATAACATTTATCCCAGGTTTATTCTTTAAATCTTGGTGGGTGATGGTGATCCTTTAGTGAAATCATTCTTCTGCACTAGAGTGCAAGCTACAAAAAGAAAATGACTGCAAGAAAAAAGGATGCACTCTATCCTATGACAATTTGGTGCCTAGAAAACTGGTATATAGGACTAAGGGTGTGTTGAGAGAACTCCCTAAAATTTTCATCTGATTTTGCTGAATCAAGACACCAAAATCCTCTGCTTCTAATTTTTCTGCTTCTCTCTATCACTCTACATTAACCAACCAACCAATCATCCTTGGCATCTAGTTACCTAAGAGTTTCAAATGCACATCTCCTATAGATATTTCTACAAATGTCTTACCTGCTAACTGGCAAGCTGGTTGCATGAGAATCATGGTAATCTAACCACATGATTATGCTATCATTGTCATCATTTTGGTAAGTGGAGTCTTCCAATCTTATGCCTCATTGGTACATCAGGAAATAACAGGGGCCTTAACTTTTATGCAGATATTTGGCTTGCACAGACTTTCATTTTCCTTATTCCCAGAAGGCCTAGCTAGCCAAAGCCTGAGACAGCATAATAATGCAGTCCTAGTCCAACTTTTGGCTTTGTCTTTTGCATTTACATGAGTTTAGTCTTGAAAAGTTCTACAAGTTTCTTGTATATAAGTTTATGTGTAAAATAAGGATGATTGTAGCTACTCCACACACTTTTAAGATTAAGGAAGATAAGGCATCTAAAGAGCTTAACACTGTGTTGGTCACAATGAAGAAGAACAGGATAAGAAAAGGTGGAGGAAGAAAAACAAGAACAAGAAAAACAAGAAGAGGAGAAAGAGTAGAGCAGAAGGAGGAGAAAAAAGAAGAATGTGGCGATATATTGTCTAATAAAGTTTGCCTGAAAAATCAGAAGACAGAGCCACACACAGAGTTAACCAGGAATGTCAGGTCAGGGAGTGGTGACTCAACTTTAATCCTAGTACTGGGAAGGTTGAAGGAAGAAGTGAGATACCTGGGCACAGAAAGAAGAGGCAGAAGTTCAGCTGAGTTCCCTTTAAGCTAAGGACTCCAAGGTATTCAGCCTGAGGATTTGTGAGGAGTGACTAGGTGAACAGTGGCTGTACCTTGTTTCTCTGATCTTTCAGCCTTTCCTCAATATCTGGCTCCGGGTTCTAAATAAAACCAAGTAAAATTCATGCAATACAGGAACAAGAACAAGAAGAAAAAAGGAAAAGGAGAAAGAAGAAAAGGAGGGGAAAAGGAGGAGGAGGACGAAGAAGATGAAGAAGAAGAAGACGAAGAAGAGAAGTCTTCAATAGTAATGGATAATGAAAGCTGTCTCAACACACGGGAGAACCTCATGCCTTTGCATGCTTTAACATACTGACCCACTGTTGTCTGAAGGACATCAATTACTCCACAGGACAGGGTCCCTTTCTGTTAAAGAGCCCTTCCAGAATGGCATATATCCTGCTCTTTCAATCAGATGGCATTCTGGGAGGAGACATCTGAAAGGGCAGCCTAGATACTAATCAGATATGAAAACAGCAACAACCACTGTTATATTAATAGTGATCACCATCTATGGCTGTTGCTGAATTTTCAAGACATCTCTGAAAAAGGAGATATTATTTGCACTTACAAATAAAGAATGCAAAAAACTTGCCCAAGGTCACAGAAGTGGGAAACCAGAATAAGAACACACCCTTCTACTGTGTATTATAACAATCAAGGAGCTAAGTGTATGGTAATACATTTTTTTTTTTTTTTTTTAGCATCCAGTCCATGGAATCAACCATTGACTTCCCCAGGATCCCTTCTAAGAAAGGTCTCATAAGCAAAATGGTGAACCAACTAACATTTAAAAGCATAGGCATTTTTTTTGTCATGTAAGAAAAACATTTAATTGGGGTGATTTACAGTTTCAGAGGTTCAGTCCATTATCATCATGGTGGGTCATGGTGGCATGCCAGCAAACATGGTGCAGGAGTAGAAGCTGGAAGTCTTACATCATGCAGGTGACAGGAAGTTACTGAGACCTTGGGTGGTATCCCCTGAAGCATAGGAAACTTCAAAACCTGTTCCCACAGTGACACACATCCTCCAACAAGGCCATATCTCTAATAGAGACACCCCCCGAGAATATATACACTCCCTAAAAGCATAGTCTATGAGCAAGACACATGACAGACTAGGAGGAACTCTTTTCTAATTCTGCTTGTATGTACACTTTTGCTGTCACCCCAGTTTTCTCTTATATAGGTAGGTAATGTCTTTCTAAAACTGGAGAGCAAATAGGTTCCTAAATAACAACGCTTCTTTCCCAAGCAGGTACTTTTACTCTTTATGTGCCAGAAACCATTCCTTATATAGACAGGTGTTTATTTCTACATTCTTCTGAAATCTGTGAGTAGTATGGTTTCAGGTGTCTACAGAGCTGAGTGAGCCAGAATGCCATGTTACCTACCATTAACCATTCTGTCCTGAAGGAGACACTGCTATCTGAGAAGCATGGCAAAGCAGAGGATGGAGATTATTCAAACTGAATCGGAATCTCAGGTTTGAGTTTCACAATATCAAACTACAATCATTTCTCTCCCTTTCTCCCTCTCTCCCTCCCTCCTCATCCCCCCATTTTATTTTTCCAATACAAGGACAGGTGACAGACCATTTTAAGATTTCAGTCAACTGCAACTACCTATCACCAACTATTCCACTCAAGAGTGATCTAACCTTTACAAAAATCTTCATTTTCATTGTTAGTTTCACTGGTAATTCTGCCGCGTTACCTTTCTTGTTTAAAAAGTAAATTAAAACAATCCAAGAAGGCAGATAATGTTTAATGGAAAAGGGCAGCGATGGGCTAAATGGTTGCTTAGCAACCACTAGACATTGTTTGCTGCTTCACTCTAAAGAAGCCACGATGGTGGCTGTAATCCTTCTACAGCCCCCTGGACAGTGTATAATGCATGCCAATTCCCTTTGGGCCCAAATAATTCCATTATTTGTCTTATGGATGCTTCCTTTTCAACCTCAAATGGACAAAACTCACTACTTAATTCCAAAATATTCTAATGCTTGCATCTTTCCAGAACTCTGGCTGAACTTCCAGATCTTCCTTTGGTGGCTCTACTTAAGGGTCTACATCCTTCCCCCCACCTCTTGGTTTTCCCTTCCTGTTGACCAATCCTGGTTACGTATTTTTGGAGGTCAAACAAGGTACTTGTTATGGTTGTTTGCCTTATCTTCCTTCCTTCCAGGAAAGCTTTGACCATTCAGTTTCTTAAGGGTAAAAGAAAATCATAATTCTCTGATAGTTGGATTTTTGTAAGAGAGAGGAAGAGAAAAAAAATGGAGAGAAAAGTATACAAGACAATGAGAATACTTTTTAAAAAAGAAAAACAAAACTTTTTATTGATTGTGATTTTATTTTACACACTTCAATCCTATCCCAGGCATGAGCGTGCATGAACACACACGCACACACACACACACACACACACACACACACACACACTCACCTCCATATCTGCTCTCTGCATCTGCAACCTCCTCACTAAAAGAAAACAAAAATTTAAAAAAATTTTTTTTTGTTTTACAAGACAAGGTTTCATTATATACCAGCACTGGCTATTTTGGAACTTGCTCTGTAGACCAGGCTAGCCTCGAACTCACTGAGATTCACCTGCCACTGCCTCCTGAGTGCTGGGATTAAAGACATGCACCACCACCATCTGACATTTTAAAAAATATTCTACTTAATTTTTTTGATCTTCAGCCATATGAATTTATCATGTATTTATTATTTTTAATATTTATTATGTATACAGTAGAGGATATCAGATCTCATTATAGATGGTTGCCAGCCACCATGTGGTTGCTGGGAATTGAACTCAGGACCTCTGGGAGAACAGCTAGTGCTCTTAACCTCTGAGCCATCTCTCTAGCCTTTATTATTATTTTTATAGAAATAAAATCTTTTTTACTCATATATTACCCTGTTCCAACTCCCTTCCCCCTCCCAAACTCTCCCAGTCAGCCTTCAGCCTCCCTCTTCCTCATCCCCCTATCCCCTCCCCAGAAAGGGTAAGAGCTCCCAAGGTGAATTAGCTCAGCATCCACTCCAGGCAAGTCCAATTTCCTCATCCTAATATCAAGACTGGGTTAGATGTTCCTCTGGAAGGAATGGGCTCCAATGGGACAGTCCATGCACAGAAACAATCTGAACCCTCCCCTTGAGGCTCTACATACTAACCATGTCAATGGACAGTTGCCTATCCTTGGAGGGCTTAGTCCCTTTTCCTGATGGTTCCAAGGTGGCTGTTCTTGATTCAGTGAGCTCCCCAGAGCTCCATTGTGGTGATATATTACATATTTAATAAAACCAGAAATATTGAGGAGACAGCACACAGTCAAATCCTAGGCAGACAGCTCAGGAATTTCTGATCCTTGAGTACAAGGACAAACAGCTGAGATTCAATAGCACACACCTTTAATCCCAGCACAGAGAAAGTGGTGACCTACACCCTTAATCTCATAACTCAAACAGAGAAGACATAACTTCCTCTATTTCTGTGAATTCAAGGCTAGCTACAAAATAGAGTAGTTCACACCTTTAATCCTAACCTGGATAGGATACAGCTGACAATAAGGGTATAGAAGGCCTCTTAGGAACCCAGCAGAGGCAGAATTGACCTGCAGAAGTGACCAGGAGAGAGGCTGAGGAAGTTGCGAGACAGCTGGAGGAGAATTGACTGTGGTGCTTCCTCTCTCTGATATTTCAGCCTTCCCCTGATATTTGGATCAGAGTCTCTTTTCATACAATCTTAATTGGTGCCACTCTCCAGCCAGCCATCACAGAGAATTTTCCTCATAGTCTCTATCCCCTTGCTCCTATAGACTCTCCTCCCCAGCTATCAGCTGGACCAGGGACTCAGCCCAGTGCTCAACCATGTATCCCTGCCTCTACCTCTATTCATTGTTGGATGTAAGTTCTGTGATGGCACTTAGGGTGGCTATTCATTTGATTATAGGGGAAGTCCTGTTTAAGCAACACCTTCACTATTGGTTGGAGACCTAGCCAGGGACATCCTGTGAGTTCTTGGAGGGTTCCCTAGCACCCAGTCTTTTTCTAACCCTACATTGGCTTCCTCTATTAAGACCTCCATCTCTTTTTTTCCTCTCCCTCTTTGTTGTATCAGTGTGTCACACAGTATGCCCTTTTGTTCAAATAGCTTTACTTTCAAATGTTCATTACAATTAGTCATTGGTCTGATTCAATGACTCTGGCTTCTGCTATACTATAAATACTGGATCCGGATCCTCACCAGGAGTCTTCTTGGATAGCTTGTTGTCCTGTATGAATGTAGATTCTGAGACTTTAGTTCTGCAGGACCAGCTCCTTCACACACTCCAGCAGTTCTTAGATGGGTAGATGTTGGGGTGAGCCAACCCAAAGTCCTGGATCTGGGCCTGGGTGTTAGCTGAGTTGGTCAGTCCACCTACTCTCCTGTATCAGTACCATGAGAGCCAGCTTTCCTGCTTTGCCCAGGTTAAGGGCAAGACTAGCTCTCCAACCTGCAGCAGCTGGATGGCAAGAGGTGGGACCATCTTTCCCATGCTTATGGCTCACACAATCAGGACCAGCTTTCCCATACCCATCCATCAGAGGCAGCTCTCTAACACTGCTGTGGAGAGGCAGGGCCAGATCAACAATGCCAAAGTTATCAAGAGGCAGGGCCAGCTCGCCGACTCTCAGCCTGTGTGTGTGTGGAAAGATGGGGATTAACATTTCTTATAACATTTACATTAGTTTATCTTGATGATCATAATGAGCCTCAAAATGTTCAAACTACTTTACCTTCTCTATCCTTAAGTTCCAATGTGACTGACTGAAAGTAGGTCTGTGTACCCTCAACTAGAGCACAATTTCAAGTGTGACTGATTATCCATGATGGATTGCTGAGCAGGGACAAGTATACAGAAGATAAAAATTGTCAGCTACAGCTTAGCTATACAACCAAGTGTGCTTAAACAAGTGTTTCCACAGATGTGAGAAACTTAGGTGTGTGAGGACTAACCATGAAAATTAAGTGTTTATGTACACATGCACATCTCTCTACAAAAAAGTTAGCCTTCTGCAAGCTTGAAAATCAGCAACATAGAAAGAGATGAGAATGGTCGGTGGGAGGGGGAAGAGACCTTCAATAAGGATATACAGGGATGGAAAAAAAAAGAATTCAGAGGGAAAGCTGAACACAAAGAAAATATATGTGTAGTAATCTTATTTGCATTTCCACCCTTGATAAGCCATGCTTATGATTATTATCCTCTGTATAGTTATTGTTAACTCTTTGGCATTTTTTTTTAATTCTTTTTACTGTTTTTTTTTGATAAATACAAAATAAAGAAGAAAAAAAAAAAAAAAAAAAAAAAAAAAAAAAAAAAAAAAACAAAAAAAAAAAAACAAAAACAAAACAACCCCAAGAACTTGGACTTTTTTGTTATGCAAGATTAAAGTAAAAAATATCTAGATTTTTTTCCTCCTTAACATGTGTATATAAGAGGGCTGAGAGAAATGTAAATCAAAACAACTTTGAGATACTACCTGACACCTGTCAGATTGGCTAAGATAAAAGTCACAGATAACAGCCTATGCTGGAGAGGTTGTGGAGCAAGGGAAACACTCCTCCATTGTTGGTGGGAGTGTAAGCTTGTTCAGCAACTCTGGAATGCAGTATGGTGGTTTCTCAGAAAACTGGGAATCAATCTCCTCAAGGATCTAGCAATATCTGGGTGTATACCAGAAAGAGGCATATTCGCATTCCAAAGTCATTAGCTCAACTATGTTCATAGCAGCATTATTCATAATTGCAAGAACCTGGAAACAACCTAGATGCCCCACGACTGAGGAATAGATTAACAAACTGTGGTACATCTACACAATGGAGTACTACTCAGCAGTAAGAAAAAGTGATATCCTAAAATTTGCAGGCAAATGGATGGATTTGGAGAATATCCTCCTGAGTGAAGTGTCTCCAACCCAGAAAGATAAGCAGGGGATGTACTCACTCATTAGTGGACTCTAAATAAAAAAAAAGCAAAAAGCAAAGCATGTCTAAGCTGCAAACCACAACCCCTGAACAGCTTTGGATCTGGAACACCTAGGAGTGGCACCTTGGATCCCACTCCCCCTAGAGGAACACCTGACACAGTCTTGATGTTGGGATGAGGAAACTGGAACTGCCAGGAGTGGATGCTGAACTGAGCAATAATGGAACCTTGGGACCTCCTGCCCATGCTGGGGAGGAGATGGGGAGACGTGGAGAAGAGAGAGTGACTGGAGAGGGTGGGAGGGGGAAGAGACCTTGAATAAGGATATACATGGATAGAAAATGTGACTGTATTCATAATAAAAAGTAAAAAAAAAAAAAGAAAAAAGATGACTGAAAAAAAAAGAAAGAGATGAGAAAACAGTATTCAGATAAATCTCTGCTTTCAGAAATATATACTAAGAACAATTCAGTACAGAAATATCTCAGGGCAGGTAAATTAAATAATCTGTTACTTGGTTATTTTGGTAAATTTTTGTCAGTGAATATTTATAGCATACTTGCCACATATGAGACTATTGCAGAACATTACTTTACTAGGCAAAGACATGCTACATTTGTTTATGCTGCACAATATTACTTTAACTGTGTATGCTATGTTACTTTTGTTTACATAATTTGTTTAATTATGTAACAATGTGTTGCATTTGTTTTACCTCGCCTGCCCCAGGTACCTGATTGGTCTAATAAAAAGCTGAACTGCCAATAACTAGGCCCAGAGAGGGATAAGCAGGGCAGAGAGAGTAAGAAGGAAAAATCTAGGCTTGGAAGAAAGAAGAGGAAGAGAGGGGCATACCTGGGGTAAGAAGCGCCAGATAAGACACTAGAGAAGCAGTGAGAGTAAGATACACAGAGAAAAGTAAAAAGCCCCAAAATAAAGAGAAACAGGTTGATTTAAGTTAAAACAGCTAGCTAGAAATGAGTCTAAGCTAGGCTGAACAATCACGACTAATAAATCTTCATGTCATGATTTGGGCTGGTTGGTAGCCCCAAGAGAGAAAGCCTGGTACATGAAACACTGGGAAAGGTCCTGCAGATGCAACCTAAAAGTAAAAGGTCTGATAGACCACAGGTCATAGAGTTGGTTAAGAATGTGCACTGACTAAGCACATATTGCATACTATGTTTGTGCACATTTATACAATCTGCATAAGCCATGTAGATTTAACTTATACAATCATATTAAATATCATATAAGCTAAGAGATGACTCCAAAGATAGTCCTTTTCTTAGTTTATCATAGAGACTTAGCAATTTGTGGCAAAGTCTGAGGTGTGGTTCAGATAGTTCCAAAGAAATAACTTCTATCTGGAATGTAAGAGTCATGAGGGCCTTATTCTGAAGATCCAGGAAGAAGTTCCTGTGTACACTGGCTATGTCTTAAAATAAAAGGAATGGGATATCCAAACTGGTAATTGAGTGCTTATCCATGCCTGGTCCTGTGCTAAGCTCTACATGCTATTCTCAACAACTCTACAGTATGAGCTCAGGATACTTCATAGAGGCTAGTGTGTCTGCACCTACCTGAAGTGACTGCCCAGAATCTGAAGTCATACTCAATTTATTCCAAAGCCTGAGCTTTCCTATCATCATGTCTTCATTCACACTATATTTTAAAGATGGGGTCTCATGTATCTCAAGCAGATAGTTTTGAACTCATTATGCAGCAAAGGATAAACTTGATTTTCAAATTCTCTTGCCATCACCTCATGAAGACTAAGATTACATCTGAACTCCATGCCTACCTAATGTGGTTCTAGGGATTAGAACCTAAGGCTCCATACACTCCACCAATTGAGTTATATCCCCAACCTTTTTCAATGTCAATTCTATTCATGAAATCTACCTTTGTCTCATCTGGGAATTCTTTGAAAATAAAATCACTATATTCAGGATTATTTCTTCAAGAAAATCTTCAGAATGGAGTAAAAACTAATCATGCTGTCAAACATTTGAACACAATTTTGTCAAGAAATCTGTCAAAAAGAATCTTGAATTAAACCCCACTTTTAAGTTAACAAGTTGGCATGTTTGTGAGTGCCAAAAACACACTAGATTCCGGGTAAGAGTGAAGCAACAAAGAAGTTTGTGAAAGCAGTAGTACTGATGGTCTTGAAGTTCTCCTGATTGCTAGTGAGTCTAGAGAGAGGGATGGTATCTGTACACTGTGTAGTTTCATTAAAGGACAGCAACTTTTGAGTTTAAGGAATAAATGAAATTCAAATATACATGGCTGGTGATCATTACCTAGACTGACTGCCTGTCTCTCTGGTTGCCCATCCTTGTAGAGACAGAACAAAGGGGTACAATGTGTAAGGTGCCACAAGCCTCTTAGCTGCTGTGTGCTAGTACTGCAAGAACTTTTATGTCTCTCATGCTCAATAGTGCCTCATTTGAGTGATATTCCTATACTCTTTTTTTTCCCCCCGGGAGAACCTAACATTTGTAGGCTATAGGTCCTTAGGTGGCAGAGCTGGGATCTGAATATAGTTGCCCTGTGGTTCAGAGTTGCTTCACTGATGTGGGATGTCTTCTATTTCACGTTGTGAAATTACCATTAGATAACAAAGAAACTGTTTTGGCCTATGGCAAAGCAGCTTTGAGGCAGGTGGGAATTCCAAGCATAGATAAAGGGGAAGAAGGGTAAAATCTAACAGAGACATTGAGAGCTGCTGCCCAAAAGAGCAAGATGTAATGAAACACAGGTAAAGCCACTAGCTACTTGGTAAGACATAGATTAATAGAAATGAGTTAAGTTTTAAGAGCGAGCTGATGAGCATAATGCATGAACCAAGCAGTTTGTAATTAATGTAAGGCTTTGTGTGATTACTTGGTGCTAAGCAGCTGCTTCAGAACTTTGATCAGAAAGGGCCCAGATGGGCCAGAAACTTCTTAGTACACTTCACTATTATAACATTTGCATGACAGCAACATGGTCCTCTTTTTGTCTATAGTTCACTGGTACATTTTCATCTTTGCATATGTATCAGAATCCCAGCAAATCTTATTTCAGTGGTGTCTAATTTACACTATACATTAGCTAATACTGGTATTTGCTGGCCAGGATTGTTTGGGTACCACTATGGTCCTGCACTTTTCCTTACTAAAAGAGAAGCTCTATTAAGCCTGCAATTGTTTTGTTCAGTATGGTTTCCATCACACATTTACTGAATCAAGATAACAGACAAGGGTATTCTTCCAGAGCCTGTTATCTGACCTCAACTTTGCAATATCCTCTAGTGCCACTCACTCTGGCAGCTAAGAGCCTTGGGTAATGCCCCCTACCTCAAGAGTAGAGAGGAAAAGGGATTGGAAAGAGATCCTGAAAGTGGCAGCTGGCAGACTACTACTAATTGATCCCCCAAATTTACAAGGTTTCCAATTGCAAGAATGGTTGTAGCCACTTCTGGTAATGTATTAATGCTATAAAAATGCCTTCCACGGTGCACAGACACATCTGAGGACTTTAAGCTGTTTGTCATCGGGAATAAAACTTAAAAAAAAAAAAAAAAACCTACATGTTGACTTCAGATTTCCTTTTGTTTTCTTTAGGAGCACTGATGAGAAGGAAGCAAGTGTCAAGTGAGGATTCCAATCAAATCTTTAATATGGATGGATCTTTGCTTTCTTTTCTTCTATTTGCAATCTAAGTGTTTTAGTGAGTGAAGACAGTAAAAGATTTCATGTTTGCACTACAGAGTACACTGCTTTACCTGTGGCTTTTGGTGGAATGTGGAAGTTTGGCTGATTGTCTTTCTTTCCTATATCAGTTTTTTCAAGTAGGAAAAAGAGCCGGTCTTTATTAGGATACACTAGTCACCAGCTTGTATAGTCACACTGTGCACCTGTGTGGAGGCCAGAAGGTAACTTCCAGTGCTGTTCCTTGTGCCATCTGTCTTTTGTTTTGAGACAGGCCTGGAGTTTGCCGACTAGACTACCCCAATGAGGGACCCTGACATTTACATTCTAACATGAGATTCTTGACATGAGTGGGTGCTGATGACACTGAGGACCAAGTACATTATGAAACAGGTTATTTGGGATACTGTTCTGGAGGCTGAGAAGTCCAAGAGTATGATAGCAGTATCTGCTCAGCATCTGGTGATGCCGTCCTTACTACATCACAGTGAGATAGAGCATGTCTGTTAGCTTAGTCTCTTTCTATAAAGCCACTAATGACATCAGACAGGCCCAACTCTCATACTGTTTTTCTCCAAATACCATATAACTTTTAGGGGGCCCACAGAGCACCATAAGAGGGCCTGGCCTAGATTCTATTCTGATCCCTTTATGCTAGTTGTGATGTCTTAGCACTCTTAATCCTCCTAGCACCCCAACTTCCTCATCTATAGAACAAATGTTTGCTTAGATGGACAGTGAAAGGGCTCTGTATGCAAAGAGTGAAGAGTGCTGGTTGCTAATCTGCTGCTTCTACAATGTTTGTAGAGATTCTCTAAGCTAAAAAGGACATGACAATAAATTGTTTGATTTGGTGAGTCTATCAGGATTGGGGTCAGAGGATGTGAGCACCATGCTAAATGCCAAGCAAAAGCAAAATCTAGAGGACTAAGGGGTTTTGAGGCCTACTTTCTTTTTTTCTTTTTTTAGTTAGTCACACTTTAGTTTTAGATCCAGCAAGTTTCCATATAGTCCAGTGTATCTATTCCTCACTTAATCTTAGCCACCAGGTAGACTGGGCACTATCTAAACCCTTTTGATTTCAAGATCACCACTGTACTCTGTTTTGTCTAAATAGATCTCCTGTAGATACATGCTGTCCCACTATCCACATCCAGGATGGCTTGTCTGGGTGCTTGCAGCACACATGAGCATTCTCCTCTTCAGCGTGGCTATTCCAAATAGCCACCACAGTGTGTGCATTCCTCCAATGCTGACCTGCTTGCCAAGTTCACCAGCACCTATTCTAGAGAACTGCCCTTCATGAGGAAGACCTCTAGACCAGAAGCTGCCTTTCCCAAGGCACTGACCATGTAACTCTAGTGTGAAGTGACAAATGCAGAATTTATGTGGAGCTCTGCCCCTGGGCACCAGCACTGATCTGTTTAACCACTTCAATCTTGTTGGCTCTGCATCATTATCTTAACTTTTCAAGTACATACCTGTCTACATATATCACTTGTGGTGGTCACCAAAAGCACTGTGCACTTCCACCCAGCTTAATGTTTCTTGTGACCATAACTCAATGCCATCTGATGCGAACAGCCACCTCTTCACAGAACAGCTCAGCAGCATCTACTGATGATGACATGCCACCTTTAGGAAACTTCACCTCAATCTGTCTTCTGCAACCTTTTCTGACCCCCACATCTCTGGAGCTAATCACTTGACAATTCTAGCACATTCTCTAGGAACCTTGATGTAGCAAGTATAAATTATGACAGACATTCTTTTGAAGCCTGCCATCCTTCTTCTACCTTCCTTGTCACACATCAGGATGATTAGAAAAACTCCATTCTAACCAGGTAGGCATAAAACAACAGGGAGCTGGCTCAGGCCAACTCTGGAACTTCATGGCCTTATTCATCCGCTGCTGGGGTTGGGCTAAGTCTCTTGTCACTCCTCAAGTGTCCTTTTGGCTTCTACCTGGGACACTCTTTCTTCAAATGTCTGCCTGGTCCAGTCCTAACAGTCCTTCAGGACTTGACCCTCACACTGCTTACTGCCTGACTCACTGAACACACTGATGTCCCTTCAGTACTTGCTCTACTCTGCCACCAAACTGTGACAAGTAGCTATTTTGACTCAGGTTTGCCAACACATCCAAGTGGAAATGACTATGAAACCATAAAGAACAGTCTGTTTGACAATATCAGAAAAGCTTACCCTCACTACATGATCATGTGTGACTAAGGCAATGAAGCAGATTCTGGAGCTACTTATTAAAAGTTATTTCCATTATTCTCCATGAGTACTAGAAATACAGCAGTTTGTATTTCCCAGCCTCCCTTGCTATTAAGTGTGGCTGAGTAATGAAGATGTAGCTAGAAAAAGAGTAAAGCAGGATTTATTTTCAAGCCAGGGCTATAACTTCCAGATGATTAAGGAGGTAATAGTATTGGTTTCCTATGCAAAGGTGGAAAGTTGCTGACAGACTAGATCTTTCAAGGACTGCATAGAACAGAGGCTCCTGGGTGCGGAATCAGCCTTTGTTCCTCAGGTGAACAGGAAACCAATTCCTACTGTGCCTGAGTTACTGTATTTTAGATAACATATTCATGACAATACCTAACATGGACAGGTACTGAGACAACCTTTCTAATGTAGGGAACATGTTGAAAGCATCAGGGAGAAACCCTCAGCTTAAAATGATGAAGGAATGTACAAAGAAGAACAGTCATTCCTCAGTCATATACTACCTATCACTAGAGCATAGGAAGCAGAGAGGGTATTAACATGCCTAATCTCCATGAGTACTAGAGTATTTATCAGTCATTAAGCAACTACAGCCAGCTGCCCAGTTAGGAATGGGGACATGTGAAAGATAACCAGAACTATAATCTGTAGGCCAGGGTAACTTAAGTTACCACATACAGATTATTTCTCTGTGTCCAGTAAAGCCACTGAGTCACTAATAACTATATAAATGCTAAGTTGTCTAAGATTCAGTCTATAGTATTTTCTATTTGATTGCATTTACTCATCTTTGCATGTACCAGAATCACTTCAGAGTTAAAAGAGAGGAGGTGTTCAAGAAATGTTTCTCAGATATAACCAGGGTATAAATTCAAAGGAACTTAAAGCTTCATTGTTTCACCACTCCCTGTGACATTCATTATTCTAGTACCATCCACCTTACAAACAAATATACTTTTTCTTTTTTTCTGGGTAGTCATAATTGTATGCTATCCATCAAATAATAAAACCTCAAGAGCTGAGACATTTAGCCTGGAGATAAAATGATATATTAACTTCTTGATCAAATGCCAGAGCTTACTGATGAAAATGAAACAGACATCAATAATTACAGCTTGTACTGTAGTTAGTTTCTAAAGCTCCAGGTTCAATGAACAAGTAATAACTGGACAGACACACCCTTCAGGAATGAGAGGTGGGAAAGGATTACCTCATTCCATAACCTGTAACTGAGCAAGCTGCAAGCCCCTCACAGCAATTTAACAAGAGGTGGCTCACAAACTCAAAAGATGGTAGGTAGCAACTGTTCATGAGATGGCAGACAGGGAGAAACCTAGCATAAGAACATTTAGAAGTGAAAGCTCTGCTCTTACCTTTCCCTTTCATTCCTGAACACTATCACCCTAAGAACTCTGATCTGAATGTAAAAGACACATATTAAATAGCTAATGCTTGAAAATGCCATCTCACTTGGAAAATTTTATTGGTTTTTCTTGAATTTAAAAAGGGATTACTAATATCAATAAAATGTCATTATGTCTCAGTTAATTCTTAATTTTATAGGCAGATCTGAAAACATAAGGAACTGTCCCACCACAGCCAGTAGCTGGGTTCCAGAGATCAGATCCACTAAAACCAGCAGGCAGAAGAAGCTACTCATAGAGTACTGCTGTGGTTGAAGGTAGCCTGGCAAAAGAAACACCCACCTGCAGAACATTTACCAGTAAGCAGAAGGAAGAGATGGCAAAGAGGCAACATACTTCATTCCAACCCCAGAACAAAGAGCAGTGACTCTTTGTTTCTTTATGGCTACCACAACCAACCACACTGTCTTGTTCTTTACTGAGGTCAAGATTCCCTTCCTCAGTCAGTGGAATCATTACAGTCACAATAAGAACACGCATGTGAGGAATTTTTTCTTTCAAGGTGGGCAGTATGGAGAGAAAATTAAAAAAAAAAATACAGGATTAAGAATGCAGCTCTGCATATTTATCAAAACCTATGGAGTACTCAATCTTCAAGGTGGATAATAGTTATGTTCATTTTAATATCTTATAAGGTCAAGAACATATATGTTCAAGGCTCCGTAAACACATTAGAAAAGGGAGGCAAAACAAAGAAAGAACCTAAGAATGGGGAGAAGTGCTATAACATGCTATCTTCTAGACTTTCCGAAGGCCAGTATACATATGAACCCACCAGGCCTGCACAAGATCAAGCCAGTCAATATTCCAATATAGATGGGAAGGAATTCATGAGGTCCTACCCTTAGCTGAAGAGCTATTGGCAGGTGATGGCTGCTGGATGAAGGCATTTCTTTGGGGTAGTGATCATTTATGGGTTACCCTTGCTCTGGTAGAAGGAATCATATCCACATCTATGAAGGCATCATCAATAAGACTCTGTAGGTTATCACCATTATCACCACTATCATTATATTTAAATACACGAAAGTGAAGAGGACATGTTTGGAGAATGAAAGGGGAGAGTTGGGGTGGATATAACCAAGATATGCTGTCTAAACATTTGAAACTGTAAAAAACAAAAATATCCTTTAAACCATTAAAGAAGGTACACATATACATTAATAAAACACCTCAATACATCACTGAAACTTAAAAGCACATTGTGTCTGCTAATATGCATTAAGTTAATTTAAATTTGAAAACTAAAGACATGTTCTGATTAATTTATAATAAAAGTATATCATGTGACTCAAGGAGATGGCTCAGTGCTGCAAGTTAGACCCTGATAATGCATGTAAATGTTGGGCAGCCAGGGTAGCCTTCTGTAGTCTTAGTACTAAGGAAGTGGAGACAGGTCCTCAGTCAAGCTGACTAGCTGAACTGAACACACACATGTATGCACACTCAAATGCACACCACACATATATACAGTGAGTAGAGAAAGCACATAAAATGTACTACCCTGAGTTTATAAAGCCTCCCAACTTTTCAGTGTACTTTCAGGTCTGTTACTAGGTTAGAAGGCACTGATGCCATCAATCTACATTTGCTTTTGGAAAAAAATGTTCATATGTACATTTTGTCTAGATACTGTTATTTATCAAAGTCAGAATGAAGACTCTAGTAGAGCATAAATTTTAAGCCAATGAATAAACAGTTGGTTTAAAAAATATTAAATTGAAATTCAAAGTGTTTTTACCCTGCCAGAAACTAAAAATAAAGACAACTTCTGCCAACATAAAAAACTTAAATTTTATCAGTTGGTTCTAAATTTGATGACGACATTTCAAAATGGGACCAGACATAAGATAAATTTGTTTTCCCAAACTTTATTACAGCAAAAAAAAAAAAAAACCTGAAACAAAAACCACAATTACTATCTGATTGAAAAATCAGCCTTGTAAGTTATTAAGATATATATGTCCAAATGCACAGCATTAATCTTTCCCTATCAAAGTGAATGTAGACATTTTGAAAGTAATACATTCACATTTTAAAAAATTTAATTTCTTGGACAGGGGAGATGACTCAGTGGCAACAGTACTTGCTGCATAGCCAGAGGACCTGAGCTCAGATCCCTAAAGCTCATGTAAAAAGCAGAGCATGGCCATGTGCAGGTCTATCATCCCAGTGCTGGGAGTGCAGAACCAAGAACAAGGCTCGATGGGCTCCAGCTGTACTCTAGGCTCAATGAGGCCCCATCTCAAATGAGGTGGAAAATGCTAAAGAACACGCAGGTGTGCACAGCACACACCCACACACAAGGATCACCTTTCTCATCAGTGTTAATAACCTAAGTTACTAAAGGACTTCTTCAGACAAAGGGTATGAGTGGTATCAGATTTTAAGTGTGAGGTTTACAGCTGTTACCAAAAGTTCCAATGACATTTTATTTCTGTCCAAGGCCTGCCCCTCCTTTATCTGCCTGCCCCAAAATACAGTGCTTGAGATTTATGATTAGTTGCAAAAATCAGAGTTTAACTGATTTATAGTCTTGGCTGAGGTATTTAACTGTCATCAGGACTAATTATAGCAAGCTTGAGATTACATATTCAAACTCTCCTTTTGATGAAAGAAATAGAATGTTGCGCTGAAATCAGAAACATCCTGAGGGCTCCTAAACAAGAATGTACTACCAACTTTATTTCTCAAAACCAGCACAATAAAAGCTCAAAATTACCGTTCCTCAGTAAGCTGTTCTGGCCTCAAGTACTTAGACAATAAATCACATTACATTAATGCCATACCAATGGCCTAAAACATATTAATCTCACTTAACAGTAACTGACAATCACATTACTAATCTAATTCAAGTGTTCTGGAGGTAGTAAATGAAAAAGTTGAAGCTTCAAGAACCACAGTGATTACTGATACACAAAGAATCATTTCAATAGGGCCAGGGCTACACCCCTTGGGTAGCAATGATACTCTAGGAATAATACTAACATTTTATTGTTCTAATGAATAGAGTATATAAATTAAATTAAAGCTCATACCAAATAAAACATACCAAATAAGAGACCAGCAGATACGAGCAAAAGCACTGTGCCGCTTCCTCACCCAGTCCTTCCCCCCTACTTTCTGGCATATTCTAAAACCCTCTACAATCCATGCTGACAAGAGTAGGGAGTTTGGAGATGTACTTTCTCTTGTCAACTGAGTCCTGTTCTCTGACCACCCTCCTTTCTGATTGTTCTCTACTCAGTTGAAATGCCACCACAGATATAAAAGCATACAATAGAGGACTGGCTCAGTTAAGCTCCAGTCCTTTAGAGCAATGGCTGTTCTTCCAGAGGATCCGGGCACCCACACGGTGTCTCACAACTCCAGTTCCATGGGATATAGCACCTCTTTTTTGGCCTCTATGGGTATCAGACATGGACATGGTACAGAGACATACATGCAGGCAAAGTACCCATACACATAAAATGGAAATAAGTATATCTTAAAAATCAAAAACAAGCCAGAATGGGCACCGAGAAGTAAACTGCAACACTGGTAGGGGGGAGGAAGACTTGCATGGAGAGATAAACTAAACTGCTGGCTAAATTGGTGTGGCTGAGGAAGGCTTTGCTGATTAGAATGAGTGAGAGGCTCCACAACCTGACCCTAATGGAAAACAGTCTGCCAAAGTCTGAAAACATGTTCTGAGGTCTTACATACAAATCTATGTAGGAACTTTTGCAAAGATAATACTTTCTCCACTTATGTTTAGTGAATAAAGAAAATATTCCCATATTCTCAAGCATATATTCACTCATTAAGAGTCTGAAGTACATTACTTCAAGGAAACAGTACTCAGGAACATTTATAAATGGTTATCTTTTAAAAGTATGAAGACAAGTCACTGAGTATTCAAGCTCCTAGATCTTGTTTTTTGTATACTGGTTTTTCTCAACTAAATGAAAACAAGATCTGACATCTGAACTCTTCTTTTTTCATTTGTTTGTTTTAGACAGGGTTTCTTTGTGTAGCCTTGGCTGTCCTGGAACTGACTCTATTATACTATTTGTTAATAAAAAAATGTCTTGGCCTATGGTAAACATCTTAGAAGTAGGCAGGAAAATCAAAACATAAATAATAATAAAAAAAAAGACAAAATCAAAAAAGACACCATCCAGCCACCCAAAAATCAACATATAACAATAACACAAATAAGTCACAGGCCGCGTAGCAAAACAAATTAATAAAAATAAGTTAAATTAAAATATAAAAACAGTATGTCTTAAGTCATAAGCCAAACAACATATAAATATAAACGCCTAAGTCATTTTGCGGGGGCTAAACAATGATAGACAAGTCCAAACATTAAGGCTAAGCTAAGCCCAGAACTTCATAATACAGATGGCATCCCACGTTGAGTACCAGATATTATAGTAATATTTATTTGTAATATACTGTATAAGAATTAATATTTTTGAGAAGTATATGAACACTTATAATATAAATTGGATCCTTTTATTTAAATATTTATTTTTATTTTATGTGAATTGGTGTTTTTTCTGCATGGATAACTGTGTAAGGGTGTCAGATCTTGGAATTACAGACAGTTGTTAGCTGTCATGTGGATGCTGGGAATCAAACTCAGGTCCTCTGGAAGAACAGTCAGTGTTCTTAACCGCTGAGCCATCTCTCCAGCCCTATAAACTGAATCGTAAAAGACAATTTTTGGAGAGAGGAACTGTCTCACACTGGGCTGTTGGTCCACTCTCCGAGAACACAGGAACAAAACAGGAACGGAACTTAGTGTTCCCTGGGTCCCAATCAATTCTAGCCATGCCCCATAGGCGTCCTAATTCTCAGGAGCTACTGAGGTTTCCCTAAATAATGCCTAAACCCCACTACACTCTATAGATCAGGCTGGCCTTGAACTCACCGAAATCCACCTGCCTCTGCCTGGGAATAGTGGGATTAAATGTGTGATATTTGGACTCTTAAATAGCAACACATTATTCATTTATTCTTTATATAAAGAAAATTTACATATCACTATAAGTTAATAAAATTGTTTCTGCTTTAGGTCTAAAAATAATGTAATTATAATCACAACTAATTTTTCACAGTGTCCACATTTAGTCTTGCCAGTCATCAAATGACTTTTCAAAGCCTCTTTCCATTAGGGCAATGACTTCCCTGATCCTAGTTCTCTCTTTAGCTTCATTAATTCATTCTATCTTTTAAGAAGCAGTGAGGGAAGAAGTAAAAACACACAAGCTGTTAGACAACCCAAAGTTATGACATCCTAAGTTAGCTATCTGTCTAGCACAATCAGACCATTTCCTTTTCAAAGAACAATCATGATTCAAAGAATGATATAGTTTAGAGACATTTAGAAAGACATTTTCTAGGCAAAGCTGAATTTAAATCATTCTTCAGATATGTCTACTTTTTACTATAATTATTTCCAGTGACATTACACAAAAATTAATCAATTACCTTTACTATGTGACTATAAAATATTAATTCGGTCTCCAAAAAGAATCAATAATTATTCTTATGGCATTAAAATAACTAAAGTCATTTGTAAAGCTGGTAACAATTCAGAATTTTTCTATTTTTGACTAATCCTTATAAAGAAAAGCCAATCTGACAAACACAATTCTAAAAAAGTTTGGTCAGGCTAAGAACAGATAAGAAAGTACAAAGACTTCACAGGCCAAACAAATGAAACACAAAATTGATTTTACCCTGTAGAATCACACAAATAAGTAAAACCCTATTCTTTTCTTGTATATATGCTTAAAATTTCTTACACAAATATGAAAATATTCCTTTCCTTCACAAACTTCTTAGAAAAAAGACTGAAAAGAGTTTATGATCATCTCCCAAGTTTTAGGCTTATCCTTTATCAATTTCTTGACATTTTGAACCTAAGCAGAAAAATATTTTTGGTACATGAAGCATGCCAGTCTATCAATTTACATCCTGAAGAACTCTGCAACACTACATATATCCCATGTTGCTTTTAGTTTCCCATCTCTTCTTTGCTTCAAACCTAAAAATGAAGAGCAGAAAAATCTCAATTTATTTCTAAAATAAAATACCCTACTAAAATAACATGAGCAAAGTGCTACAAATTTCACAAATACTACAGAGACATAAAACATTAGGTAAGTGGCCTACAAACTGAATTCAGTGGATAAGCAGACTTTCTGCAATTCTCAGCAAGTAAGCAGAATCATGACTTCTTTTTTTCAGTTTTTAAACATTATTATTTTATGTGTCTGAGTGTTTACCTGCATGTATGTCTGTTTACTATATGCATGCCTGATCCCCACAGAAGCCAGAAGAGGGCATCAAATCCCCTGGAATCACACAGTTGTGAGCCACCAGGTGTGTGGTTGGAATTGAACCTCAGTCTTCCTAACAGTTAAACCCTCTCTTCCACCCCAGGACAGAAGTCTTAAGTGAACTTACCCCCATGCCAGTTTCTTCTTCTTTCGAGCAGCCTGTGAGTTTTCAGCCTCCTTTTTGGCTTTAACAAACTTATGGCAGGCAATTGCTTTGGCAATTTTTACACCAAGCTAAGATTTATAGAAAAAAAAAAAAGGAAAAAATATGTGAAAAGAAATATCCTGGCTAATAAAAAAATTATAACAATACAAAAAAATTAGAAGTACATGGTTCAGGAGCTATGTCTAAATAACCAAGAAATCCTATACTTGGGCCCCTTGAACAAAACATAACAAATACATAGATATGACCTATATTTCCCTCTAGTACTCAAAGATCTTCTACCCCAGTTACACCATCTCCTGTATGAAAACCCTTCCCAAACTCAGACCCTTTGAGGGTCCACAAAGGTAGTAATGAGGCCCTTCAAGCTATCTCAGCAATTCTGTAGGCTGAACAGGAATTTGCCCTGATAAGGCTGCAAACAGACTGACAAAGACATCAACTTTCTTTGCTCTGGGCTAGAATTACAGCAACTCAGTATGGTCACACCAGTTATCTCATGCTGATCAGAAGCTCTGATTGGCAGTCACAGATGGGATTAATGAAACATGGGGAAGCTAATTACTACTTTATAAATGCACTCTGCATGATGGGTAACAGCTTTTAAGTCTCTGAGAGAGAAAAGAATATAAGGGGAGTCAGAAAGTAAAGAAGCTGGACTCCAGGACCTAGCTGCTCCCTGGGCAGCAGCCCTGTTCATACTTCCCTGACTGCTAACTGCAGGCCCTATAAGATTAATTTAACATGAACCCCAATCCAGATGTCTTCTTATAGCTCAGCCTATATGTTCTTGCTTTTGCATTTCTTTGTCAGGCTGCAAAGTATTTCCCAAGAAACATCTCCAGAATAGCAATGCTGATACATAAGTTTTGGGAAATTCTTAATGTAAACAGATCCATTAAGAACTGAGGTGAAGCCAGGTAGTATGGTGAGACAAACCTGAAATACCAATAAAGCAAAGCTGTGTTGCAATAATGAACACCAAGCCGTTCAGGGTTACATAGCTGGACTATTTCAAAAACAAGAAAGCTTTAAATCAAAAGGCTTTCAATCTTTCTGATGTTTCTTGGCATTTCTATTCCTTCATTCAACTAAGCACATATAAGAAGACAGGTAGACTTGTGGAGAGGTTACAGAAAGCCATTCAGATTAGCCTATCAAAATCTGAGTTTTAGAGATTTGCTTGGCTAGCAGCCTAGGAAGGCATGGTTGGAAGTGAAGAGCTCACATGCAAAATCAACTTAGGAAGATGAAGTCTGTTTGTAATGCTTGACATATTTCTCAGCTGATCTTTGGAAACACCTCCTCTACAGCAAAACAGACATGTGGTAATCAAGATGTATTTGGAATTTACAATTTTGAGAAAAACAAACCTGTTTTTCATTTCAGGAAAGAGACTCTCCTTTTCTCTCTCAATGGAAGAAAAAAAAGGTAACAATCAAACCAAAGTGCTAGCATGGTTAACAGCAGCAGTAAAGCCACTGAAAGGACCAAATAGCATCTGAAAATCTACTTGAGAAAACAGAGCAACCTTAGTATCATCTCAAAATCCAAACCAATGCTAGACGCACAAATGCAGAGGAACATTTATTCCATAACCCTTATGAAGGCACAGATGCTTGCTTCTGCCAGTCACTGGAGAAACAGCACTAAACCATACAGGACATCCTTTTACACAATGGGTGAGAGAGAAGCATGGCTGCCTCCATGCTGGCTTTGTTCTGTTCACTCACTTCCAGCTCTTTATCAACAGGAAAGTTCACCTAAGTTAACATGCCCCCCCCCACACCGTTATACACACACACAGAACTAGGCAGGGAGATGATTCCATAGGTAAAATACTTGCCGTTCAAGTATAAGGACATGAGTTCAAATACCTAGACTACCCATAAATCTGGGCATAGTAGCAAATGCATGTTTTTTTTTAATTTAAGAATTTTTTTTAACTCATTTTACAAACCCCTCTCATTCCTCCTCCTGCTCCCCCCAGCCTCCCCCCACACACAACAGTATTTGTAATTCTAGGTGCTATGAGTAATATGGGAGGCAGAAGCTTGCAGGGCAGGGCAGCAGGGCAGAGAGCCATGACACAGAGATCCTGTCTCAAAAGAAGACAGACAGCAAGTACTACATTCAAAATCGTTATCTCTGTACACCTGAACCATAGTACATATGCACATGTACACACACAGACAGAGAGAGAGAAAGAAAAAGAGAAAGAGAGAGAGATTAAGGAAGACTAATTAAGGGGCTGAGTATCACTACACCTCAGAACAGGAAATTCAGAGAAAGTACTATGGCATTATTTTTCATTAAAATCAAATTCCCATCCACTGAAAACCTGTGTTCTTATCATACATTTAAAAAAAAAAAATTAAGTTAGGACCTGCTGCTCAGGTTAGTGCAGTGGCCAGTGCAGTGTCAAATGAATCCCTAAATATCAATGTTTTTTGTTTCAGTTTAACCTGAAGACAGGCAGGGCCCCCATATATCTTGAAGTGCCAGTATCTCCTTAAGTGGCAGAACTGGAGGGATCTCTTACTGGCTCATAAAGTACACAGACATTGTTTTTGATCAGAGTCAATCACATAGCTGCAGCTAAATGGAAGGGGACTGGGAAGTGTGGGGGCAAAACTGGACACATGGGGAGCACTCAATAAACTTAAGAAGCTGTCTTCTACCACAAAATAAAGCATGTGGCCTAAGTTTAAGATGCACAGCAAGATGCCAACATTCACATGGATGACTTAATCTCTTTCCTGCCTCATTCCCTGAATATCTCTATTTCTCTGTTAATCCCACTCCTATGCATTACAAACCAAATAAAAGAATGATGTATGGTACAGTTTACCAACTCTCCCAGGTCAAAGTCCTATTTACTTCTCTGTTACTTTTCATTATATTTAAACTCAGTCTCTACTTTGGGTAAGAAACTATATAATGTGAACCATATCTGCTATATACCATTACCATGAGTGAAAGTTGTTTTCCCAAACTGTTGTAAAACCAAGCTATAGCTCTATATATAGTTCCTCATATGAGTTTCCCAAATATTAAAACACACAAGCCACAGAGCACCTTGGTGTTCCAAAGGACTCTCTACCCAACCACAGCCAAATAAAAATGCTTTCAGTGTTCCTGCAAAACTAAAAATAAAACCAAACCAAGAATCACCAGCATCATGGCAAAGTTACAGAAACCCCCATCAAGACACAGTATAAACTTTTAAGAATTCTTTACACTGCATAGTGGGCTCTATCATTTAGTGAACTATGTTAATAAACTACCAAGTTCACAAGAGTACTTTCAGACAATGCTCATATATAAGGGTGTACTATTTACCTATGTTAGAAATTGGACCAGGTTAGACAGAATGTTCCTCAACAAATAAACATTAAAACAAGGCTGTTCTATGTATTGTGTTAGTTTTTTTTATAGAAAAAACTTATGATTTGTAATGATATTAAAAATCCATAGTAATTTTTGACCTTCAAATGCTTAAGTGAATGTGTTTCACTTATTTCTGTGGAGAAAAAAAAAATGGAACAATGATATCTGGAAATACAAAAAATAATAAAACCTTCAATGAAGAGACGGTTGAGAAGAAAATGTATTTTTACAGTCAAGATGACAAACCTGAGTTTCAGAATATAAAAGAATATTGTGCTATATTTCTCCATGACAAATAAAATAGGCAGACAAGAATCACCCTTTCACTTCTATAAAAGGAAAATGCATCTTCCTGCCCAATGTAAACATCCGAAAAGCTTGAAATAAAAACAGTTTGGGGTCATCAGATAACTATAGTAGCATAATGTGAGAAGACCTTTTTAATGAATAAACATACATACAGAATTTCTTGTATGTGTAGCCAAAGTATCAGCATTTTCCATATAGAACATCCAATATTTTGCTGCATTTTAATTAAGGTGTCTAAACATTATCACAAAGAACTGCAAATTGGTCAGAGCATGCGGTAAGGAAAATTAAGCTCTAAAGGCTTTTTATCACCATATTTCAGGAACCAAGGGTGTAAAATGTTCTAATTTGGGATATATTAAAAGCCATAAAAGGTCTTTCAAAAAGATTAATGGTACTTTGCTTGGATTTAAGATAAGGGCTTTAGCTGGTTGGAAAAGCAAGGCCCTAGCTGGACCCTTGAGGCATTCATCTTTACAGCCACTTGGAAGATTTGTAAAAGCGCCTGCACAACCTCAAGCAAATGCACCACGACATTTTTTTAATTCCTTTCAATTTTACAAGTTCAGTGTGTGTAAATCATATTGGGTCATAAAACAGATATAATGGCACATCCTTATAAATATAGTGCAGGATTAAAAAATAGTCAAAATAAAGTAGTGCCTCTTGCAAATGTTGTCATAAAGTTTCCTGATAACCATTTGAAGCATCTGATTCCAACAGCTTAATCTAATATAACTACAAGCCACTTATCCATTTTATAAAATATTTTAGTCATCTCAAAATTACTAGCTTGTAACAGAGTTAAGAAGTTTGCCTCCCTTTTGAACACTTTCAAGGCACTTATTTAAAAATACCAATTATCATACTTTAACTTTTTATAGAATAATAGGTTTCTATGAAAAATATTTATGCCATTCTCTTTTGTTCTTTAATTAAATGAAAACAGATGTTTTCTGAAGTAAAGCAGAACCATTACTGGAGTACTTAAAGTGTTAAGGTCTTTAATTTTTATATCAGTTTGGTCGACAATTCCTGATTGTCTTTACTCAAGCTCAACATTAATGTCAAGCAAGTTACCTAGGAGACGAAAGAGATCAAAGAGACAAAAAACCCTCCAATGTCTGATTAATCAAGCCTGCAAACAGCTTATTTCTTTTAGCCTGCATGCAAGTATGAAAATGAGATTCTGGGAGCCGAACATTGTGCAGATTTGTTCATTCTTATCAGAACAAAGCCAGCGGCAGCTTATTTCATGGATCATTGGCACTGTCATCAGCGCTACACAGAACGGTGACAGCTCCTCATTCTGAAGCTTGAACAAAATTAGCAAAAAGTCGGCACAAATTAGCCTCTCATCTTTTTAGTAATATGACATTATTCATTTACTTTTTATCCAATTTTTAATTTTTTCCTTGTCAGCTATCCCTTTCTAGTGTCTCTCACATGCCATGGTAAAATGCCTTCTGAAAAACAAGCAAAGAAACAGTCAAAGTTGAAATAACACACAAAGTTTAAGAGCAAAGAACAAGCATTTGCAATGGCCAGTTATGCTGTATTTTAAAATTGTTTAAAAACTTTGCAATAATTGATTTTTTAAAACAACTCAAGATGCTAGTGTATTTCAAGAAAGGATATAACAAGGCTAATAGGTTTCACACAAAACCAAGCTTAAGGTGGTATCTGCCGAAGTAAATGTTACATTGGTCTTTCTCTCCATGGTTATACCTGGCATGCCAGTGTTCAAACAGCCCAAGCTGACGCAGCTCATCGCTAACTGAATTTTCAATCAAGTTCTTTCCATTCTATCATTGGCATCTTGTTTCAAATGTCAACTTGAAGTGTGTGCATACACAGGCTGACATGTTTGCCCATGTTTGTATATCACATTAGTGTCTAGATGTACAAGCAGATACATACTTATACATACCTATAACTCCTGCCAGTTTATTTCAAAGCATAACCAACAAATCCTGATTTAACACATTAGAAAGATAGATGCATATATATATGCATACAATATGATCCATATACTTTGATTTAACAGTAAAATAGTATACATAACACCTGTTTAAATAACTTCAAATTATACATCGATTACAATATTCCAAAGCAGAAGGAAAAGATGTTACACTGTTGAAATTACTCCTGGATATTGGCATTTATATTCAAACAACTTATTCCATTCATAAAGGGGAAAAGGGCATTAAAAAATTAACCATAAGCTGTAGATGCTTTACACAGCCCCCATAAGAAAGACAGTTTTTTGAAAGAACTGTAGTACTGTTTTCAGCAATTTCTTTATCTCTGTTCTTCTAAGTAAGAAAGCCTATTAACAAGCTTTGAACTTAAAATCACATTTACAATAATGTGCCATCAACAGTTTTATAAGCTAATTAGAAAAAGATTAATTAATGACTGGCTGCTAATAAAATGGCAATCATGAAGAAAGAAACCAAGGGTGCTAAGCTTCAACTACCACCAATTAAGAGCTAATTACAAACAAATTATATATGTGTTTTGCTGTGGGCTTTAATTTACTAAAATGGTTTTAATTAAAAGAGAAAACATGCTGATTAATTGAACTGCAGAAAAAAAATCTACAGTATAAACTGTGCTTTGTCTGTCTCTTTAATTAGACTTGTAACATCTGAAATCTTTTTTAAGGTTAGTTAAAAGCACAGATAAACATAATTAAGACAACGCATAAAGAATGCCATTTGAGGTGAGCACCACGCCAGACCCCAGAGGTTAAAAGAAAGCATCACAATGCAAGGAGATTCGAACGAGCATACCTGAAAACCATAGAGAGATGCCCTTCATTAAATACCAATTTTATTTTTCTGAGGCCAATATGATTCTTCAAAACTGCAGGGGTTTTTATAAAAAGAAAGCATCTTTATACTAGATGTAGAGGAATTCATCCAGGCTTTCTTTCACAGGGCCAGACAGGCTTGTTCCATACACTGTGCTAAATTCCTCTACATGTAACAACTGAGTTACTTGTTAGAGCTAAGGAAAGTAAGGCTTAAAAAAAAAAAAAAATGACAGTACCATGTTAAAGCCCCCACAACTATATGCGGACAACAAGAGGATAACAGGGAGAAATGTCTGAATTAAAAAGCACTGAGAGATGATCAAAGTTTATGGAAAGGAGTCAGGCAGTCCTGGATGATCCACAGCAGACATATACCACCCCAAGGAGAAAGTTCTCCTCTAGGAGCTGGTGGAGCTGCCTAGCAGCAATAGCCCACTCCTTGGGTGGGGTTTTCCTCCCCGGTGCTCTATTCTCTTTCCTGCTACCACTCCATCAATGAAATATAACAAAAGGGAAATAGTACTAAACTGTACTTACTACTAGAAATACAAGTAAGTCAACCAAGAAAACAACAGGACTGGAAGACAGGATAGTATTAAAAGACAAAATACATTTTGCCAGAGTATGCAGATATCTACACAAAATGACTGTTAAGTAAAACCTCCCACTTGCTTTCAGAGAAAACTCATGGTTGACAGCACTTGCTAAACACACCCTTGCTAACTGCAACATGTCCTTTCCACAAACATAAAATACTGGTTAAAATAAAGATAGGACACTTATGTTTAATGTGTGTGTGTGTATAATGTAAAAAATATATACTATATTTTTACTTTTTTATCTACTCTTCAGATGCCAGAAATCACAATATTTATAATTACAGAGAGAATCTGCTCTTCTTTAGCAGGGCTAGATGCTCCAACAATAACTTTTTACAATGGTTAATTAGAATATACTGCTCAGCATTGTATCTGAGCAGTTTCAACTTCAAAAGCCTGGTTTCAGGATATTTCTTCACAAAAGAGTATTCATGAAAATAGGAAGAGAGTCATTTTGCCCTGACAATGGACAGGTAGAGCTGAAGTACATCTGAGAAATCTATGTAGTTAAAGGAGGGGTGACTCATTTGAGGGTGGGAACATACTATCTTGTGACAAAGTGAAGTTGGCTTTTATCTCCACAAGCTAACAGAAAGATGCTTAGAGAAAAGTCCTTTTTACAAAATGTGATAGTTATTCCAACTGCTGCCCACTAAATTAAATTCAAGCTTTAGCACTGAATTTCTAAGTATTTGTTTCTACGTGTCTCTTTAGACAGAAGTGTGCCTTATGATAAAGACAATGAGTCAGAAAAGACAGCAGCTAAGGATAAAGGGTGAAAGATGAGCAGAATGCCCTGCCATGTCAGAGGTCAGTTCAGTCAGACGTGCCCGAATAAGAGGTTAAAGAAAAAAAACAAACAAACATTTTTTCCCAAGTTGGAACAGTTTCATCAGTATAATACCAGTCTAAGTCTGTGTCTATTTCTCCTTAGAAACTGTAAAAGCACTGAAGGGGCAGATGGGCAGTAGGGCCATTCTCAAAGTAGTCTATGCTGCACAGCAAACCCTAAATTGATAGCACAGTTAAGTCACTTCCTTACCCCAAACCATATTCCACACAAACTCAGTCATCACAAATTTGACAGACACGTTTCTAGGAAATTATGTGGTTGCTGCGTCACAATGAGAGCACACCAACAGTCTAATTTTGACATACTCTCTTTGAGGGCTGTTTTCAACATCTATTCATAGATGTGGTTCTACTTTTAACTTCATTTTTCTCAAAATTGATGCTGCCCTACTCGCTTCACAGGCTTTTAAATGTTAAACATCAAAATGAGCTTCACCTATGGCTGGAAAGGGTTTTAAAAACTCTGGGGTCTGTGCCTCTGAGCAAAGGCTTTATCAGCATGTCCCAGTCACTGCTTCTTGAGAAAAGCAAACGGTGCTGTTATTAAAAACCAATCTACCTGAATTTCAAAAGGACACCTACCATGCATATATACACTCTATTCATAAAAGGTTTCTGCCCCAAACTCAAACTTTTCTAAAATTCCATCTCATCATCATAGTGACTGGCACTAAGAGTGAATGTGAGAATCTAAGTTTTCAGCATTCCCTGCCAAAGCTCTTCCTGACTGGATTCCTCATTGGTGCTCAAAGTCTATGTCAGAATAGCAAACATGACCCAACTGTCCTTTCAGTTATCCAGGATATAAATTACTGGTTTTTCTTTTAATCAGAATACATTAAACTCACAATAAATCATTTGAATTGGCCAGAACACAGCTTTACATATATGTCAAAGTAAAAGGACAATTAAGAAAAATGTTACTTTCACATGTGCTAAAAACAGTATTTCTAAAGCAATCTAATTTGACATAGAGTATGACAGGAAAGGACAGATCTTAAAATAAAACTCCTAGTCAGCATTATAAAATTCCAACTTATAAAACAGCAAGATGAGAAGACACCAAACTACAATCACAGTGTCCTCATAGATATCCCTAACCCTAAACAATACAGCTCTGTGCCAGCTCAGGATGACTTTTCAGTACATAGCAAGGTGAGGGTGGAATTAATAAAGCAAGGCTGGCACAGAATATACATGGAACTCCTTCCCAACCCATCACACCATTTGGGAAATTGTCCCGGCTCATGAGATTTGATATGGATTCAGAAGACAATCTATATTCTAATTCCTCACACTTAAACTAAATTTTAATCTTAGTTTGCCATGTAAAAAAGTACTGTCAAGCAGAACTGGAAGGATGGCTCAGTTAACAGCACTTGCTTCTCATGCAGAGGAATTCAGTTTCCAGCACACACATCAGGCAGCTGACAACTACTTTTAACTCCACCCCCAGGAGATCTGACACCTCTTCTGGCTTCCTTGGGCACCTACAGTCACATGTGTGTTCATCAGTAAGTAAACACACACATACACAATCAAAAATAAAACAAATCTTTTTTAAAAGTAAAGTTAAATGTTGTTTTAAAGATTTAAAGTCATTTGATAATCAGAATAACTTCCCCACACAAGAAATAAACCAGGAATAGATGCGAAAATAGGCAAAACAGCCTTAAACTATCCTTTCATAAAGTATGTATTCATCACAAAGGGAAAAACAGTACTTGTACAGAAAAACTCAGCAGTATTACTCTCATCAAAATAAAATCATCAAAAAGTGGCACAAAGAGATATAGCATGTGCCTCTGGAGAGTAAGGACCCGTGGTCATTGCTATGACTCAGCATGAGGAAATACTAGACAAAACAAAATTGAGGGGTATGTACTAACTGGCTTCTCTTAAAAAAAAAAAAAGTCTTAAAAATTAAGGACAGAGGAGCTACTCTAGATCAAAAAAACATTGCAAATGAGTGCAGTGTTAGAGAACAGAAAATGTCTTTGCTATTATGAAAATTAATAGAATGGAAATTTAAGTAAAATGTAAGAATTAAAACATTTTACAAATTTTGCACTTTCTTTTTAAAAAATTAAATTTCTTTGTGTATGTATGTGCACACCCACTTCACTCTTCCCCTTCTACCATGTTGGTGCCAGGAATCTAACTCAGGTTCCCAACTGAGCCAACTTGTTGGCACTTTTTTTAAAATTAACTTCTTTATGTATGTGTATGGTGTGGGTATGGTGGCACTCACTGTGTGTGAAGATCAAAAGACAAATTTATAAAGTTAGTTCTCTCTTCTCACCTTTACATGGATTCCTGTGATTAAGCTCTGGCTGCTATTCTTGTGCAGTAAACACCATTACCCATCATATCATCTCCCTGGCCTCAAACTGCACAACTTCCTTAATAGCAAGCTAAATAATTAACTCTGCTAAAAGGAACTAAGAAAATGCAATGACACAGATGCTTCTCTGCAAATTTCCCTGGTTTCAGGTAGAAGGGCTAAAAAACTATGCTCTGCCTTATCTTTTCTTCTTCAGCAAGGCAAAACGTCAGAGACAATTGGCTGATGAAAGGGGCCTTCGGTGACAGCTACCTTTGTAGCTGGAAGAGGCCACAGCACACAATGTTTGGGTCCTTGAAATGAAGGATGGATGAAAAATGCAAGTGAGAACAAGTCTGAGTCCTGTAATCCTCGAGAGTGCAATCAAGACAGCATTTCTAAAAACAGCAGCAAATTCTGCTGTTTTTTCTTAAGTTGTATCTTGGGCTTTACTAAAACTATCCAGCAAGCCCAGAGCAGCATTTCAAACCATTATGAAACAAACAGCCCTGGAACTTTTCAAGCCTTTCAAGAGACACCTGGTCAACAAGTAGCACAGGATACGATACGTCAGTAGAAACACAGTTAAGCACCAGCTCTCTCAAAGGTTTCATTCCTGATACATACTAGGCTGCCACTAGCTTCTACAACCACAACTTGGGAAGAGTGTAGCCCACTGATTGACTACTAGTGCCCTGTGTGCTTTCCAGTTTCCCAAATCCTCCCTAGATCCTACTTTTCCCTAGTCCCACCCTGATGTCCTTCTTTATCTGAATCCTTAGGGCTGTGGCAGGCATCTAACACCTGAGGTCCTGTCCAAGTCCACAGGCAGGGCTCCTCTCTACCACTCCCTCATGTTTCTATGGCTACCCTGTCAAGATCTGCAGATGACATTCACTAATTGGCATAATCTTTTTTATCTCAGCAATTAACTATACTTTTAAGAAACTAAGTCACTACTTATAACACCATACTTATAGGTGAGTTCCAAAGATCACACTACCATACCACACCACACCACACACACACACACACACACACACACACACACACACCACTTATTAAGGGAAAGCACAAACTGACATATAGGGATCTTATTCACACTGAAGATGACCATAGATAACCAACAGGTAACAGGAAATCCTACTGAACTTGGGGCACAAATTAACACACCTTCAAGTTTATTTTATTAAATAAATTTTTATCTTTCCCCTTCAAAATTGTGACAAAAAAACTATTATATCTAACAAAAGCTAGATTTAATCAAAATAAGGTACTCTCTAAAAAATAAAATAGAGTAACCATTAAAACTATAAGCATAAGAAGCATTAGAAGATGGGAAGAGTAAAATACCTTGTAAGAAAAAGCAAACACAAATATATCTCATAGTTTGGCTATAAAGTAACTACATCAAAACTTTGATAGCTATGCTGAGTCATAGCATCTTCATAAATTAAAAACATACCAAATGCCTGACATATTTATTCTTAAATAATGCTGCAATTTTATTTCTGGGTATATGCACAAAGGAAGTTCAAACAGGGATTCAAACAGCTAGTATACAATTGTTTACAGTAGCATGGTTCACAACAGTCAAACAGTGGGAGCACTGTCACCAGCAATTAAATGTACAAACAATGGCACATATACCCTAAATGAGACAGAGTATCCATCTTGAAATAGAAGAAAATTCTGACTTACACTACAACATAATGATCTCTAAAGATGTTATGCCAAACAAAATATACCAAGCACAAAAACATAAACATATGGCTCACATGAAGCACCTACAGAAACGGAATGCAGAGGCATAGTGGCATGCTGTCAAAGTAGAGTGAAGAGAAAACCGAAGAACAGTTTAAGCTGCAAAGTTTCAGTTTTGCAGAAAAATTCTGGAGATGGGTAGTGGGAGACTCTGCACAGTAATATGTGTTCCAGGCAATTCAGTTACACATTCAAGTGACTACAAGCATAAATTCTATTGTACTTTACCACAAAAGAACAAGTTATAAAATATCAGTTTGTTTTATTTGAAATAGGGTCTCATTCTGTAACTCATGCTGGCCTTGAGTTATCATAGTAATGGTCCTGTCTAAATTTCCCAAGTGCTTGGATTATAAACATGGACTACCATACCCAGATTAAAATAACTTATTTTTTATTTTCTCAAAGCCGCATAATTGTTATTCATGCTATTTCTAGCCAATGCCCTTAATATCGATGGCTATGATTTATTTTATAACAGTCACTAATACACATGTAAAACATTATACACAGGAATATTTAATGTGACCAATCATTTTTAAAGACTTTAAAAAAAAAAGACAATTTTGAAATTCTTAAGTCTCTTAGGTGATTTTGAAATCATTCTTTGGCCTTTCTTTGGAATTTGTTTACTTCTTACATTATAATACAAAAGATTTTAAGGTGTGCAATGAAAATTCAGAGGAAAAAGAAATCAATGGCCATAAATGATGAACTTTTTAGACAACCAATATGGAAAAATGCAACAGTATTTCCATAGAGCAATCTTTGGGAACAGAACTTTCTAACTGGGAAAAAGAAAACAAACAAACAAACAAAAAGCCTGCAAGTGAGTTACAACACTAGGAAAAGCCAGCCAATCTTCATGAATGAACTATGCTATGTTTTATGTGACTAAACACCAAGGAGCATTACAGGTTAAGAGATAAAGAATCTAATACTAAAAATAAAAACTAGGATACAGATTTTCAAGTTTTTTAGTCTATAAAGAAGAACTATAGAACAGGAAAATATATGAAGTATGAGTTGATAGGTCTACAGGATCCCCTCCATCCCGAGGGTGTGAGTCAGAAGCATCTTGTCACCTTTTGCAGTTGGAAATATATTAAATACTGTCTACTTAATTTTACACTACAGACTATGAAGAATTAGCTGAAAACCTGTGGAACAGAGCAATACATACAGAATCTACAATAAAAGTCTATAAGCAAGGATTAAGGAAAGGCTGCAGGGTGTGACTGCAGAACACAGAGCTGCCCTCAGTAAGAATAAACAGATAGACAGAAAGGGAAACATAAAGGCACTCTTCTAATCATACCTGAAAAACAATACCAATCTCACCAAAATAAGAAGAAAAAAAACTGCTAAAACCAGGTAAAGCTAGGGTCAAATATCAATTATGCATAACTCTGAGCCTAAGTTTTAGACTAGAATAAATTTAAAGCATTAAAGTCAGCATAAAACCTATTATTCAAAAAATAAACCATAGAAAGGGAGAGAAGAACACTGGCAAAAAGAAAACCATAATCAGTTTGACTTACCTCTCGAGTAGCCAGCTGGTTGCTAAGCTCCTCAGCCTTCTCAACATCCCACTCCTCCACAGCCTGGTCTATCCTCTTTTCAAGGCCTGACTAGAAAGAAACAAAACAAAACAAAACAAATTATAGACAGAAAAGAAAGTCAATCACTTGCCAACTAAGACTATGTCACAGGACTACAGCAAGTGCAACATCCATTCAGCCCTCTCAATAACCCTATAAAGGCTTGCAGCAATTTCCATTTATGGATAAGACACTTCTGAAACATTCAGTAGCCATTCAGTAGCTATTCAAGCTCCCCAAATTTCTCAATCTAACAGTAAAAAGGAGATACAAATTCAGATAGTGTGTGTGTAGGGGGGGAGGTAGAACCAAAGACTGCTGATCTCTAATAACAGCAATGTTAATTACAGCAGTAACTCAAAGTTATAGAGTGCTTACTGCAAGGTAGAACCTGGGGGCTTATACTACCAAGGCTGTCACCTGCATCTTTATAACAATTCCATGAAATATTAGCTTGTTTGCAAGACAAAAAAATAGCTCAAAATTACTTCACTTGGCTGACATCAGTCTGTAAGTTGTAAAGCCACCTCATATTTAGGTTTTCACAAAGTCTGAATTTTCATCTACAGCCCACTCCCACAACTCAACACTTTCACTCATGAGCTATCTTCAATTAGGGCTATTATGCTGACCACAGAAAAGACAGCAACAAATAACAGTTATTTTTATCTTCCTATGAAAATGTTTTAATTTACTAAAACTATTTCAAGAAATCAAAATTTTAAATGTCATAGAATTATCAAACTAGGTAGGGCTCATTACACACTTATCAAGACACCCTCATATAAACAAGGTCTAGTTGTGAATAGTTACTGTAGAACACAAAAGAGGTGTTCTAATATGTGCTTCTTGGAAGACAATCTTATTCTAACAATTGTCTTCTATCCCTTCATTTCAACACAGTGAATCTTGGATCTTATACAAACTTCCTTCTCCTCATATAACAGCATCTCTTCCACCAACTTGATCCTAACAGTCATCAGAGGGAGGTTTTTTTTCCCGTTCTGTTGTTGAAATGAAGACTTTATTAATTACAACATAATCCAAAAAAAAAAAAAAAAAAAAACCCAACCCAAAACAAACAAACAAACTGGAAGCAGAGGCCGCTGAGCATCTCACTTCCTGACCCTAGGCCAATAATTCTAATTCTAATGCCCAATTTCTACTCTTGTACAATCTCCAGAAATTTCTCTGTCTTGTACATCTGCAGAATTCTCTCAGGCTGGTGCAAATACTATTGCAGACTCTTTCCCAACTGTTTTTATTTTCAGGAAGCTGTAATTCTGTCTACTTTAAGCCTGTGCCACTCCAACTGCAGTCTATGTACCAGCTCTTACCTGCCAATGTGCAAACCTACCATGAAAATATTTTAATTTACTAAAAATACTTCAAGAAATCAAAGTTTAAATTACCAAACTAGATAGGGCTCACCATACACTTATCAAAAGTGTATTATTAGGGTCCATGCAAAGCTAAGCTAAGGATCTTGTGCTAGAAAGATCAACATAGTGTGGAATATTATCCTTCCACTTTGACCTTAAGGTACAATCCCTAGAATATGGATCTGGATCTGAGGCAAGTATTCATCTTACTCTCTCATGCTCCTGGACAGTAAGGACAGAACCTGAAGCATGGATCAATACAGCTTTCCAGGAACTCTGCAACTGTATTCAACCTTTGGTTATCAGTGAGTTGCCTTCTTTTAATAAGTAATTCTTCTCTCAGTTACCCCTGATTCAAATTAATCAACTACCTGGCCTCCAGGTTTATCTAGATAACTCTTCCTGAGCCTCATCTCCAGCATTGCTACACTTCCTAATCTCTGGCCACAAGTGCCATAATGTTCCTAGTGCCTGACATACTTCCCTTAAAACAAAAACAAAAACAAAACAACCCTCCCCCTAAAAAAACCTTTCCCATCTTTTCAGGCTCACATCAAATATTATCCTCTCTGTTGCCCTACCAGATTACTCTCCTGTCTGCATCACTAAACTTCATGCCTCCCTTTAGCACTTGTTCCTCTTAAACACTGTCTTTCTCCTTTCTTGGGTTTTATGCTCAATAAAGGCAAACTCTATGTACAGTTTTGGAGTATTCCAAAATCCTAGCCATTTCATTTCACACAGGAGGCACTCACTCAGCTTATACTGTACTACTGCACTAAAAGTTGAAGTGCAATAATCCATGTCTGCATTAATACTGAAGGAACCCACCTACACTGGCAGCCTCTGATTAGAATAACACAATTAAGAAAAAAAATCCACAATAGTAACACTGAGGTAATGATGTCCTTCCAGTCAAAAAGAGGTAACATATTGGTCATGCTTATGTATGCAAATTTATCTGCAACAAATAAAAAATGTATTTCTTGGGGTTAGACTAATGGCTCAACAGTTAAGAACACTGCTGCACTTCCAATGAACCCAAGTTCTGATCTGGCACCAACATTGGGTAGCTCACGACCACCTAGAACTCCAACCCAGAGGATTTGACTTCTTCTGGCTTCTGTGCTTCTTCAGGGATCAAGGGTATCTTTATCTTGAGCACCCAGAGTATAGTACAATTAGAAGTCTATAGATTCCCCATTTAGAATTTCATATTTGATCTACAATGGTAATGAAGCTACTTATTTACAAAATGCTAACAAAATAGCCTTTACTCCCTTTGCAGAACAGTGATTTCCTCAAATGCCTGTGAGACAGATGAAGTAAACATTAATATCAAATTCAATTTTCTTGTATCACAAAGTCTGAGGTAACCAGATACTTTTTTGCCCAAGCAATCACCTAGAGCAGCTCCATTCTTTTACCTCAGTAACCTGCACACTAGTCCTCTCTTGAGACGTGTATGTTATACACAGCAGCTATGCTCCCTTCCTAGGCTTCTTAAGATTTTAAAGACTGGGTATTGCCTTCCTGTATACAGTACTAAGAGTAACCCATAGATTTTCAGACCTGGATAAGTCCATGTATTGAAAGGTTCTACTGAACAGACTTCTTAATGGCACATAGAGCTACAGCAAAGCACTGAATGTCACAAAGGGAAGAGAAAACTCCCCTGTCCAAGAAACTCCAATGAACTGCTGGGCTTAAATAACAGTGAAGTTTCGCTTTAAAATTAAATCAGAATGGGGATCTTTTAGTTAGTAGTATTGCCTAGAATACAGAAAACCCTGGGTTTGATCCCTAGTGCAGCATTAAATCTGGCATAGTAGTGACACACACTTATAATCTCAGCATTTGCGAGATGTATACAAAATCATCAGTTTCGTTTTGAGATAGGGTTTCACACTATACTCCAGACTGGCTGGGAACTTATGGCACTCCTTACGCCTCAACCTCCAGAGTACGGAATTCATAGGCATAATTTATGTAAGATGCCTAGCTCTAAAAAATTTAGTCTACTTTGTATTTATTAAGAACATAATGGCACGCCAAATAGATTCAAAACTCTTATAAACACTCTCATCACCGTAAGAAGACAAGTTCACAACATTCTACCAAGAAGACTGATGAAAAAGTCAAATGACTAGAACTTCCACTCAGGAACTGAGCAATCTAGAGAGGGTCTCTAAACTTCTATGGCTGCAATTCTCACATTGAAGTCAAGTAAATACTAAGCCAAGCTCTGCTGTGAGACTATGCTCTTATACACTGTAAATATTTGCCACTGTAAATAATTGCTTCTGTAAAAAATTGGTTCACTAAAATGCTGATTGGCCAGAAGCTAGACAGGAAGAAGAGGCAAGGCAACCAGACTAGGAGAATTCAGGGAAGAGGAAAAGAAGAACAACTGCCAACAAGATGCAGAGGAAGCAGGCTAAGAATGCTGCACTGAGAAAAAGGTACCAAGCCACATGGCTAAACATAAGTAAGAATCATGGGTTAGTTTAAGAGTAAGGATTAAGGCTGGAGAGATGGCTCAGAGGTTAAGAGCACTAACTGTTCTTTCCAGAGGTCCTGAGTTCAGTTCCCAGCAACCACATCGTGGCTCACAACCATCTGTGATGATCTGGTACCCTCTTCTGTATACATAATAAATATTTAAAAAAAAAAAAGAGTAAGAGTTAGGAAGTAATAAGCCTGAGGCATAGGTAAAACAGTTTATAATTAATTTAAGCCTTTGTATGATTATTTGGGACTAAACGGTTGTGGAACCAGCCAGAGAGGAACAGAGAAACTTCTGACTACAATGCTCTCTACAAAGTGATAATTAGGGTCAAAAAAATAAATGTGAACTACTAGCTAGCCAATATTTAGAATACAGTGACCACCCAGTAGTGATTAATTGTTCCTCTAATCTCTAATATCAGAATATTTTCAGGTGAAGTTACTTGACTTAGCATACTTCTTCGGAAGGTTAGGTCCAAGTACTGAGAATTCAACTCTGGGTCAGTAAATTATCTCATCAAACAAGATTTAAATATCCAAGCTTTTGAAGATTTTCAGGAAGGTCCCAAAGTAGTTTCAGATTTATACAGGATCTTCTATACCAGAAGGGCAGTAGGAGCTGCACACTACTGTGGATAGCTACAGTGCCTTGGTGTACTCTTCGCACCTATTACATGAATGAGAGTTAAGCATAAAATATATCTCCGAGGACAGTTATGTTTAGGAATGCAATTTAGCTACAAGTGGAAATTTTACCTAAGGGCACTATGTAACAGGTTCTCATAAGACAATAACTGACCTCTAATCAATAAAGCTGTCTGTCCCACAGATGTCAAGATGGCACAACAATAAATGGCTGTGTGGGACTTCATGGGCACTAGGCTTACTGTTAGGGACTTAGCCCATATGTGTACGTGAGGAATCTTTGTGACTAAAGCTCTTTAAGTCCAACAGCATCATAATGTATTTCTACATAAATCTTAATGCCTGATGGGTAATATATTCAATCTTTAAATACTAAATTATCTATTGAAATTTGCTTAATTATGACTGAATTTAAAAATGTAGAAGTAAAATGAGGCAATTTCTCCACAAAGAAGAGGAACAACATTTAAATACAAACTTAAGTTATATAAGTCATACATGATGATATTTTTATATATAAACCATACAAAATTTAGGTAAGTCAAAAATTAAATTTATCTATTACTTTAGAAAATTCAGACTGAGAACCAAATGACTTTAAAGTCTTATATCTTACCTGCTGTTTGTTTTTTAAGGTAAATACACTAAGCTGTTTCTTCATCTAGAGAGACTAACACTGGTCCTCCCTACAGATATTTCCATGGAGAAAACATGATGACTGATATCAGGAGAACTTCATGATATCCCAATTCTTCCCAAACCCCTGCGCCTCCCTCCTAATGCAGTCAAGGCAGTCAGGTTTTGATGTGATTTATATATGTACTAGAGTTCCATATAATGGTCTAGATGGAAAAAATACTCTACCACACAAAAAAAGAACAAGCATGAAAAAGCTATTCTATGCAATAGCAGTTGAACAACTTTAAATAAATATCAAAGGCAGTAATTCTAAAAAAAAAAATAAAAATACCTGTAGTTTTCATGGTAAAATTATCCATTTAGCATACTCAAGAAAACCACTTCAATAATGACAGTTGCCTGATAAAACTGAATCAACTATGGAATATTTGAGACATTATAGTGAAATTAATGAGCAAAAATTTAATCTACAGAAATTCCCACATAGGTTTAAAATAATTATGATTGCAGAATTAATTAATTATTAATAAGCCCCATTAACTGCTGCCAGAAACACAATTAAAGCTGCATTTAATACAAATAACACCTTAAGATAGTATTAGATATTAGGAAGACTATATCTTAAAAAAAAAAAAAAAAAAAAAAAAAACTCTCTGCCCTGCCCTGTCTGACAGGCAGGTAAACAGCAGTGTTATAATACACATTCTGAGCTGAGCTGAGCAACAGTTTTCGCTTGGCAGGACTCAAAAGGGGGGTATGCATGATAAACATGAGGCTAAGAAGTTTTGTTTTGCTTTACTGTTCTTGGAGGTTGAGTGAAAACAAAATAAAAAGACTTTCTGATATTGAAACAGATTAACCTTTGTTCCAGAGAATAAAATGCTAGACTGGAAAACTACATTTATTTATACTGCATCACATGCCTGCATAGTGCTACCATATTTCCTAACTATCTGTTGGACTTAATCACAGTTTGTACTGTGGTGTCTCCGATGTGGACAATTTGCTTTTGCCTTTTTAAAAGTGTATTTAATTTGCTGGACTCAGAGTAAAGAACTCGGCAGGACAACAAAAGAAGCATCATGTAAAAACCATGATCTCAATCTAGAGAGTGAGTACAGGACTGCTGGCATGCAATTACACGCAAGTCCCAAGAGAAGCTGAAATAATTCAGCTTCACTAAATCCTTCCTTTCTTTTTATGCTTGCATTTACTTGTAGAATATTAAGTGCTGGCAAAACATAGGCTTGGCCAACAGTTTCCTTGATTAGAAGACCCATAACTTACTCCACCAGGTGTCATTTATGCAGAGGAAAACCTTCAGGAAAAGAGCCCAAACTTATAAAATAGATGCACATGTGATTATAGTCAGGCTCACAGTAATTTCTCTTAAACAGAGTTCATACTTTTAACTGCTGTTTCTGACTTTTGTAGAATGCATATAATACATGGTGGGACAAAGTGCTAGGTTCTCAGATGCAGTCCTTCAAATAATACTATGAAGAATCCTTGCAACTCCCCAAGAGTTAGTCATATCTAGCCAGTATTTAGACTGTACAATTTCAAACTATAGGATAATAGAATTCTAGTAGGTTGTAAAAAAATTATATCTTCTCAATCTCTGGTTTTTAGAATGTCTACAAAGTTTGTTTCATGACTTTAATGTCTCTTATCAATTAGATACTCTGAGGTCAATGTGGTGATATATTGTATATTTAATAAAATTAGTCTGGAATATCAGAAGACAAAGCAATCTCTCCAGCCTTTTTATTTGGTTTGTTTTTGTTTTGTTTTTATGAGACAGGGTTTTCTGTATAACAGTCCTGGCTGTCTTGGAACTTGCTTTGTAGACCAGGCTGGCCTTGAACTTACAGAGATCCTCCTGCCTCTGCCTCCCAAGTGTTGGGAATAATAGTCACCACTGCCTGGCTATTAGGCCTTAAACTCACAGATGGATCTCTGTCTCCACAGAGACGGGGCTGACTTTCAGGGCTTGGCTGTGGGTGATTCTGTCTTCTGATATTCCAGACTAATTTTATTAAATATAAAACATATCACCACAGGCCAATATTATTATGAGAAAAGATAGTAAATATTGCAAATAACTGAAAATAAAGGCCATTTAATTCACTTTAAAAAAAAAAAAAAAAGAGTTGAACTAATATTTAATCATTTATGCTCTGAAAAATCTACTCCAATGGTTCTCAACCTTCCTAATGCTACAGCCTTTTAATACATGTTGTGGTGACCCCCAGCCATAAAATTATTTTCATTGCTACTTTATAACTGCAATTTGCTACCATTATGAATTGTATATATATATCTGTGTTTTCTGACACATTCTTAAGTGACTCCTGAGAAAAGAGTCATTTGATCCCCAGATTAAGAACCACTGATCTAGCCAGTGATTGGGACTCCACAACAGGTCTACTAGAGATGGCTCTTGGCTCAGTGCAGTTAACAAGGTCTTTCTCCCTGCTTCAGGACAGATTTGGTCCTGGGGAGCAGCTTACTGTCAAAGTTACATGACCTGCTCCTGGCACACATGAATCACAAGGGTCAAGATCATGACAAAAAACAAGTTCAGAAATGCAATACCTTCCACAATGATCCCAGGAAACATCAGACTCAGATTTTACTTGCAACTGTATGGCTGGGCTTTGTGGGAAATGTATTATTTCTGTATCTGTTTGAAGGCTGTTACTGCTCTGTAGTGGGCGCAGAAAATGAACCCAGGTCTAAGTATCAGGTCTTATAGGGACTATTTTGGAATTAGTAATTCTTTCTAAAACTGGAAAGAATAAGACACATGAAATATGTCATGACTATAATCCCAGTCATAGGTTGAATCAGTAGGATCACTTGATTAAGATCAGGAGTTCAATACTAGCCTGGGAAAAATTACCAGGTCTTGTCTCTAGTAGAACAAAAACCCAAACACATAACATACTAGCCTGGGAAAAATTACCAGGTCTTGTCTCTAGTAGAACAAAAACCCAAACACATAACATACAAAATTTGTTGTGATAAGTCTTTAACTTACATCTTCTCAGTGAGATATCACCACCTAATTATTGATTTAATATGAGAGGTTTTTCACAAGAAATAGCCAATCAGAAAACAACAAGGTCTTTAGGTTACTGAGCATTCCTTAGCAGTGACCCATGTAAAAGGTATCTCTTTAAAGAAAGCAATGGATACATAGGTCCCACTAGTCCCCATAGGCTATAACTCTACCTTGGAACACAGAATTCTCATGTTCCTAGACTCTATCAACACCACTCCTCACCCATGAATATGTGCATTATTCTTCAAGACCTTTTTTTTTAATTTCTAAAGAGCAATAACTGCAAATACATACTTCACACTCAAACACTGCTCTGAGCCCCCACCTCATATTCTAGCAATTATTTATCCTTTTCTTATATTCTGATTAACACTTCTGCTCCAAACTGAATTCTGAACAGGTTCTACTCTCAATCTTTTCTTTTCCTAACTTTTTTCAGCTTTCTAACTTACTTCAGAAAAAATCTGGCAATGCAAAGGCAAATACTATCAATTTGACTCTCACATTAAAACCTCAAAGAATGCACACTTTTCTCTGCCTTCAGCAACACCACTGTAATTCAACTACCCGTTGTCTTGTGCCTGGTCTTCTGTTTTCTCATTTACTCTCACTACATCACCATCTGTTCTCCACATAACAGCCAAGTAATCTCTAAAACATAAGTTAGATCATGTCACTCTCTTAAAAGCCAAGTGTACTGTAAATAAAGTCCATTTCCTACTAGCTCTGAGGTCCCATCCAGTTACAGCAGTCTTAAAAGATTATCTTGAGTCTTGAGCTACCCTCTTCCTAACTCTATCCCAGCCAGTCTAAGCTTCTCACTAAAAGACAAAAGGTCTCACATTAACCCCTCCTTTAGGGTCTTCACTTATGTTTCAGGAGCCTCCAAGTAAACAATACTTATGTAAATTGTCTTACACCACCCTTCTCAGTGAGAAGGCCTCACACAAGCACAGCTTTCTTTCCCACCCTCACAATAATACTTTCACAATTTACTCTTCTGATCAGTTCTAAGCTGGGTATCTACACGTTTATGTAGCATCTTTTTGAAACACAACAAGATATTTTTGCTTCTAATTACATAAATTAATGAACTAGTATCTTAGGCAAGGCTAATCACAAATACGTCCTATTAGCTAATATATAATGGAATAATATATAAGTAATGAGATGGTTCTTACCTTCTCGACTTTTTTCTGCTTAACGGGGGGTTCAAATCTATCATTGGCTCCAAAATACTGAGTCAGCTCTTCCCATTGGGTTTCACTTGAGGATTGCTCACTGCAAGAAGATAAATTAAGTCTGTGTACACAGATTATGACTCTTTTACTTTGACTGTTTTTAGCAGGTTGCAATAATTACATTTCAATGACTACTTCTGTTTGATATTATCAAGATAAATAGTGTAGCAATCTAGAAGGTTCCACAACACTGCTGATTAGTAATTACTTTAAATTCCACCAACCTGTGAGATTCCTTTTCATTCTTCAAGTTGCCTAAAAGGAATTTAGAATAATTTTAATTATCCAACTATTACTTCAAAATCATGTTTTAAGAAATTAATTCAATTAGTCAATTTAGAGTTAGCACAACTAACAATCTAAATTTAAAAAATGAACACCTTTTTTGGAGCGTTTTCTTTTTTTCTGTCTGAATCTTGATGTTAAACTTTTCTGTTCAGAATGTTTTTTATGCAATTCTTGAAATTTCTACATAGAAAGAAAAAAAAAGCATGTGTACTTGTGCTGAAGATAAACATACATTTTAACACTGAACAGATGTATTAAGTAAAATCTTTATAATCTGCCATTTCTACAGTCACCAACTAAGGAATCTTGCTCTTGAGATACTCTAGTCCTCACAACTCTCAGTTGAACTGGGATATTCACTGGTTTTAATAGAAGCTGTTTGATAACAGAATAAAGCTCAATGACTCATAATTAAATAAAAAAGTAAACTCACTTATGATAGGCAAAGTAGAGCAGATAAAGTTTTTCTGTTTCTATTTATATAAAACAAAACTAGAATCCAAGAATCCAAATGGCTAAAAGTATTATGGTGAAAGTATTATGAGCCCCATCTGCTGTCTGTTATATCCCAACATGTTCTGCCCATAGCACAGACACAGAGGACACATGTACATATGCGCACTTTCCCAAACACACAGAGGAAACCTACATTCCACATGTTTAAGGGAATTCCAGAAGGACATTTTTCATAGGCATTTGCATCAGCCTCTGTTTCAGTTTTTGGCTTCTGCCTGCTGTCAGTCTTTCCATCTTCCTGTAAATTCAATTCTGTAAGTTCTGGATTCTCTAGTGTGGCTTCATCTTCCGAATCTGACTCAACATCGCTTTCATTTAGCCCAGGAGGTAACAGCCCACTCCACATCTTTTCTTCTAGAAGGAGAAAGGGAAAGATGAATTCAAACGCAAATAGTAGCCACGGGAACTATTTTGAAACCACTAACAGATATCCTGGGAGACCAATATGTCTACCAATAATCTAGGAACAGCCAACCTAAACTTTAAAATCTAAAATGAGATAAAACCTTCATATAAAATAGCTAAAAATCAGTTGTGTTGAGTTGAAAAAAAAAGTTAAAAGTATTTTAACAGTTTAATTATGTTGTAACATATACTTCTAGATAAAACAAAATTTTGATTCTCTAAAGTATAAATTATTCTACCTAAATGAAACTTAGTAAAGTACTCATGACTCAAGAATGCCAAACACTTAGCAATATACTCCAAAGGAATTTAAAACAATGTATTTTTTAAATTTTATTTTGTTTTGGTGTTCTTTTACTGAGACAGGGCCTTACTTGGAAGTCCAGGCTGACCCTGAACCCCTAAAGATTCTCCTGTTTCAGCTTCCTAAGTGCTGCAATTGATGTACGGATGACACATGACAGCCAGGTTAAAGCCTAAAATACCATACTTCAAGTTGTACCTATTAAGGAATGAAATGAAGGTAGGTAGATGCATCATCTAGATGACACACAGAACTTTCAAAAGGCTTATTGTTTAAGGAGCAGGCTAACAGTTAAAAAAAAAAGTTGTATACATATATTTTAAAGGGTACAGTAGTATGGGCAGCAAGGTGGCACAGCAAGTAAAGGTTATTTGCTACCAACTCTGATGACCTAAGTGCTATTCATATATAGTAGGTGAAAAGCAGCTCCTGCAGGATGTCCTCTGACCTCCACCTAAGGTATGCATGCACACCTATGTACAAAATAAATTAAGTGTAAGAAAAAAACCTAACAGTAAATAGATGGTGTAGTAGGTGGAAATGATATCCTACTTTTAAATTTTACACTGTTTTCTAAAATAAACCAAATAAAATTCTAAAACTCAACAAGCATATAGCTTTCTTAAATAACAATACTATATATTTGGGAAACAAGGAATTCAGCACAGTATTCAACATTATATCTTATAGCCCACTTGCATAAACATTAAGTTTCATGAAAATGACTTTTAGAATTAGTATAATCATTTCTAAGATTATGAAAATTACGTTTGATTTTCATAGTATAGAATATTTTTCTATACAACTGAATCCAAAACAGTTACACCACTCAAGATTCATCAGTCAGAAAGAACAGAACACAACAGAAAGCAGCTGTCTTGCTGCATGTCCTGCTCTATTTTGCAATTAATCTAGTAAGAAAACCAACCCCATTCTCTTCAGGTCACAGGTATCAAGGATCTTTGCACTACTCTGCACTACATATTTCTACTTTCTTTTAAGGACTCCCCTTCTCAGATTTAAAAATTTATTTTTGTGTTTTTAGGCCAGGTTTACCAGTACTTGATTTTCTGAAACATTCTCTTGGTTTTTTAAGAGGACTCCAACTAAACTCTTGACTCCAGTTCCACTAGAGGCAAAAGGAAATCACTTAACAACACTGACCCTCAGTTTCTTTATTGGTAGCACAGGATAATTACCCTGGTTAGTTTGAGGAGAGCAGAGGGGCTCAATAAATGTTTGGTACAGAAAACCTGTAAGAAAATTTTTTAATAAACTTGAACTGTGCATCAAAAAATATATTGTTTCTGTGGCAATGAAATGCATTATCATTCCTAATATGGATAGAAGAGCCCATAGATACCTTTTGAAGTTTCTGATATTTGTGGTGCTTCATTTATCAACTGATACAAATCATGTTCCTCCCTGATCTCCACAGTCTGACACAAAGCTAATTGGTATTTGATCTCAGAGTTGGGCAATAAAACAAGAGGCAGATCACTAGACCATTAGTGGAACTCAAATATTAATGTTCCTTATTTGTAAAGGTCTTTTTACTGTGTGTAATTTTCTACCGCAAAATTTACATTCAATGCAAAGTAAAGACCCCAAGTTAAATGTGGTCAGCCTTATAAAACCTGTGTCTACCCCTAAACTTGGTCTGTAGATTTTAAAAATCGAAATAAAGAAATTCTTGAACTACTCAGTAAAATATGCCAGCAGGGTGAGCAGAGTAGTAACAGCCTCCAAAACATCTTTAGGCTCATGATCCATTTGAGAATACTAAAACTGTTAACACATTTCAGACATTTGTAAAACATGTTTGGGACCTACTATCCAAAGTGCACCCATGGCATTTTTTCACTGCATGCTAGATATTCTCTAAGAGCTTGGGAACAAAAGTATCCAGAACAGGATAGAATCTGTAGCCTCACAGAGCAATGTTTACACCTTGACAAGAACATGTCATTCAGCCTGGACCTTCAATAGCATGTGCCCCTACAAGCAGACCTGTTTTAGTATGTCTAGAGTTTCACAATCTACATTCTGGGCATTCAAATACGCCTTCCCATAGAAAGCAGTCTCAATTACCCTACATAAATTATGCTTTTCCTTATCAGTTTTCAGGTAGCTATCCAGTTTTCATGGCTTTTTAAACTTTTTCAAATGTTATCCAAAACTGTGCTTACTTTGGTATTTTCCTAGCTTGACAATTTCTTATATATACCTGGAGAAGAAAAGTTAAAAGACCCTCCAAATCCATAATACAAAATTCAAGTAATTTATTTTTTAACTCAGTCCTTTAAAATCTTTAGACATACATCAGTTTCCTGTGACACTGTAAGGTGGCATAAAACAAAAAGAAAACATAAAAACAGATGTAAGGGAGATTCAGGTTTCTGCTGATAAACTCAGTTAATGCTGGTAACTGAGCCTGCAAATGGAGCTGTCCATGGAAGCAGCAGCTCAACTGTAAACCAGCCAACATGGAGAGGTTGCTTAATAATTTCTGCTGTTGGCTCCTTCCTATGTGAAGATATTGTTTTCCTATGCCTATCAATATATGTCACTCACACATTTTCCAACAGGCATCCTCCTGAAGGGAGATTATTTCTTTGAAGTATCTCTTTCATTCCTTTCAGGATGTATATCTTTACTTTAAGGGAGAAAATCCTAAATTACTCTCTGAGAAAATTCTCTCAGCCAGTCTCAAAAGATGTGGAGTAACAGACAAACAGAAAGTCGATTCTTCTATGTGCATTACAGCCAGGCCCACAGACCAGTCAATGAATTAATTTGTAGGCTTTCAGTTTTTAGCCTGTAACCCAATAATATTTAATTTAATCATAATAGCCACAAGGAAGATGTAAATGAACCATAATTCCCCCCTTTCTCTGAAGTTCCAAATATCATTTTCATTTCATATACTCATCACCACTGCAGTTATGATTTATTCCATCCTATAAACTATGTTGTTTACAACATGGGATGCATCTTTTAGTTCAGGGAAAACATCATTTGCGATGAACTGAACATATTTCTGTACTGTTCTAAGTCTAAATAGTGTTTTCTTTCACTCACCCCAAAACAACCATAGCCATATTGAGCACACATTGGCAAAAAAACAATGCATTTAAAACAAAGTGGTTCCAAAGCTGGTAATCTATGTTTTATTGTTGTTTTTGTTTTGTTTGTTTGTTTTGTTTTACAAAGTTTTATAACAAAAGTACTGGAAGTCATTAAACTATCAGTATTTTTTAGATCAAAATTATTTTATTTTCCCTCTTGTAGCAAGAGGTTCTACTATTAGGTAAGAACACTTAAATCCAGTGAAGCATTATTCCTTCACATGTTACCAGAGATGTTGACTATACACCTCATTTTTATTAAATTAAAAAAAGAAAAAGCTTTTAAAGGTTTAGTAAATATCACCTCTCAAAATACAGAAACTACAGAGATTAAATCTCAATAATAAAAGTTCTAGTTTGTATCAGAATTGAGGACCAGTAGTTACAGGAGCAAAAATTGGCTCCAAATCCAGATGACTTCTTGCCCTGAACAGGCCAGTGCATTTGCTTGGGTCTCCATCCTTACTAAGCTTTAAAATAAATATGTGATCAGTAACTACCACTGAGATGTCTCACACCTTTAAAATGTTTATAATCTTAATGTTTTCAGTGTCCCAAATGCCCAGAACAGCCTCATTCTTTGATGTGATATCCTATTCTCTCTCAATCATGTAGTCTTAATTAAAGTTCCATAAATGCAGTTTCTCTCCTCTATCTCACAACCCAATCAAGATTACCAGCTTTTAGAGACTGTGCATTCAGGCCACTGAAAAAGGACAGGAAACTCAGTTACAACAAAAGCCACAAAGCAGTAGGACAAAAACAAAGCAGGATATGTCATATATGGCACACAAACCAAGAGGCAGGCATTAATCCTCATCACAAACACTCCTCAGAACTTAAATTAACATCAGCCCGTTTTACAACTGGCCTAAATCATTGTGATCCACTTATTTTACAAAATCAGAGCATGATGGCTTTCAATTATGTTCTTTTAGAAGGCAAAGTAGGTGATTCATTCTTGGAGACTGAGATTTTGAAAAAAAGGGCCAAAACAACGATTCCAGGCTAAAATTATAAGATTACTAAAATTTACTAATATCTTTTCTGCACTTTTTACATATGAAAAATTAGGCAAGGTATTACACTAAGGACCACACTGAGAGTAACATGTACTCAACTGCTTACAAGCAATACTCAAAACATTTTTATCTGAGCATCTTAAGGAACAAGCATTTCCTGTCTCTAATATGCCAAATTAAAAACTGCACTTTCAACAAATGACTAACTGTATCACAAATTTGTATTCAATTTTAAATAATCGACATCTCAATTTAATCTTATTTTTAAAAATAATCATAACCACCCTCCTCTAACCTATAAAATAATAATAAAGTACTTAATTAGTTCATTGAACTTTGTAATTAGTTAACTAACGTACTTTGGGGCTTAAAATATCAACATTAATGTAAATGCCTTATTGTTAGAAAATGTATTTCTTTTTCTCAAAACAGCACAGAAAACACAAGGGATTCAGAGGCCTGAATTGGGATTTATTTCACATAAACTATTTTCTTAGCGGGATTTCTTTTTGCTTTTTCTTCTCAAGAGTATGAATTAAGACAATATTTGTTTACAGCCAAGACTCGGAAACTACTCCCCCCACCCCAGGAGCCTTTGTAACTTGTATGAAAAGATTTACAAATTATACAATCTACGCCAATTGTGCAAATACTTACAAAATTCAAGACTGTACAGGGTGGCTCTAAAAAGGTACACCTCTTCCCGCTGACAACCTGGAACTCTGCGGTTCTAGGGGGTTGGGACCGCGCCACCTTTAGATCTCAAGTCGCGTCAGATCGATCCCCACCGGAAGCCCGGCCGGGGGTCGAAGATCTAGCCTCACTCTCGGTAGCTGAAGTCGCTTTTCTCGAGCCTGCTTCCTTTCTCCAGGCTGCCCGGCCCCACCTCACTCGGCCTGGGATGGGACAGTGATCTCTCGCTCGCTACCTCACGGCACCCTCGGGGCCGAGCGGGGGCCCGCCGGAACCGAGTTTTCCTAGCTCCACGACCCCGAGGAGGAGCTGTGAGGCCCGGCCTCCCAGATTTCTCCGCTGCCCTCTCAGCCCGGGACCCAAATCCAACAGGCCGGCCACGAAGCCTGAAGCCAACTCGAGCAGCGCGAAGCCGAACTTACCGGCCAGGAAACAGCGGCTCAGTAGCCATCTTAGAACCTCGTCAACATCGTGCCTTCTGATTGGTTCAAGCGGCTCAGCCAATAGGCTACGACCGTTCCGGCTCTGAGGTCGCCAAGGCAACAGCTAGGCTCGCCTAGGCTTGGGGGGGGGGGGGCTGGGTTTGTTTGTGTGTTTGTTTTCCTCTTTTTTCTCACTGTCTTTCTCCTGGGGCACAGTGGAGTTTGGTTAATTTTTTGCTCTCTCACTTTTTGTCTGTGCTGGTGCTACTGGCTGAGAAAAGTGCTGACTTCCATGCTTTGAGTTCTATCAAGAATTGTTTGTAGATGTCCTATTGAGGGAATGTTTTCATCTATCAATCCCGTTTTCTTCCTTTGCTTCCTCGCTCCTCTTTCTTTCTTTTTCTTCTTTCTTTCTTTTTTCTTCCTGCGTATATTTGAGTGTTCACTGTGTTTCAGGCCTCATTGCAAGTCTCAATTCTATTGCTGTTCTCCAAGCAGAGCAATGCTTGGTTAATCGAATTCAGTTTAAGTAACCCTAGTCAGAAGTTTGTTTACTAAGTTGGCACAGTGTATATAGATCCTGATGAGATACTTAGAGGCATGTAAATGGTAAAAAGTTCAGAAAATATCACCGTGTGAAGAGAGTAGTACCAGGCAGGGAGACATAGATGAGTATAGAACTAATTCAAAAATGCTTCCATTTTATGAAGTTATGTTCCATAATCAGATTAAGCATATATTCCTATTTTCTTGTGGTGTATATATGAAAAAATACAGGGCTAGGGAGATAGTTCAGTCAATGAAATTCTTGCCGAGAAAGTGGGAGAGTCTGGGTTCATTCCATTCCCAGAATCCATATTTAAAAAGCCAGGAGTAGTGGCCCATGCTTGTAATCCCAGCATTGAGGAGACAGAAGGCAGATTCTTGGAGCTCCTTCGCCAACCAGACTAGCTTACTCGCAAGCTCCAGACCTGTGAGCACAAAAAGACCGGTGAATATCCCCTGAGAACTGTGCTTGGGAGGTGTCTTCTGGACTCTATACGTGTCCACTAGAACATATGTGAGAACACGCATACACAAAATGCAAAGCCTTAGCAAGTTAAAAAAAAAAAAACCCTTTGAAGAATTTATTTGAACAAACAGCTATTTCATGAATGTAGTGCTACAATCTAGTCAAAGTTCAGAGAGTTCCACCAGTGAGAAAACACTCTTTGCAGATTAAGAACAGGAAAAGAAACTGATATAATAGTGTGGTTGGTCATATCTGGACATTTACCATACATAAGCATGATCTAATCAGCTGTCACACTGACTGGCTAAAAGTCAGCTACTATTATTTGACTAAGACTCAGAAACACATTATAAAAATATTAATATACTCTTAAATTAGGCTCAAATACAAGGTATTTAGTTATTCAAAGCAAGGAGTTGTAAGTCAAACTATGTACACATTGCTTAACCTACAGTAATTTTTACTTAATAACATTATCAACAAATGGTTTTTGAGAATATTCTGATGTACAAAATTTTTGTTTGTACTTAATAATATGAATGGATTTAGCATTATTAGGTAGTTAATCCTACTAATTAAACACCTAGTATACCCTTGCAACTTCCAATAGCTTCTGGAAGCTAGGTCAAGTTTATGATATAGGGATATGTCCTAATTTGATAAGTTTGCATGGCTGAGGTTCCCCCTCAAGCATTCCATAATTTAGAGAAAAGCAAAGCTGAATAATTTAAGGATTCATATGAAATGCTCCAGTGAAAAGACTGTCTAGCTTCTACATGAAATTTCCTAAGACTCAAACCCTTAAAATGTTAAGATAAGGAAGCAGATAAAACTGGTTTTGTAATTGTGAGCATTGAGTGACTGGTTGTTTTACTCTGCTGTGAGTTGCCATAACAAAATATTGAGACTGAGTAGCTTAAATAAGCAATGCATTTCTCCTGCTCTGAATACTGTAAAACTTACTTTATTAGAGCCCCCATCTCCAGATGTAGCTGTGTTGTGGCTTAAGGCTTTGACATGAATTTGGGGAAAGCACACAACCATCTAGCCCATAACAACTGCTAACGGTTCCAGAAGTGCAGCCAGAATAGTGAGAGGACAGGGAAAAACCCATCGTATGGGGTGGAAAGAAAATACGCCAGCATTTTTAAGTATTTGAATTACTTCTACATATTTTCTATTCATGAGTGCTCATTATTTACTGCATATTACTGTACACTAGGTTGAAATGGATAAAAACTTCAAAGATTTATAATCATTAGTATATATACACACATATATAATTACATGTATATTTTCTCAGTGTTAGTATGAAATTCCTAAATATCTACTTAAATTACTAATGAAGTTTGAAAATAAACGTAAGTCATATCTCAAGCTTTTCTGATTCATACTGTAAAAATGTCAACTTCTGCATTTTATGTTTTGCAAGTTTTCTAAGGAAAATGTCAGTGATTTGATTTATTTTAATCAATAAATTTATCTTCCCTCCAGAAAATTTTCACTCTGGAAACCTGCCAAGCCATATGTTTTGTGAATGAAATACTTATATTTTTGAGATTTCAGTGAAACATAGAATTGTTGAATACATTTTAGTAAATCATGGTGAAATATACCATGTAGCTAGTGAATTGTGCTGGAATTGTATTGCATCTGGCACTAATTTCAAGCATGTAAGTTTCATTTAAATTCTTCATATCTTCAAAAACACAAAGTGCTTTTTCTTTGCTAAGGAACATTAAGGTTTATGAACAGTTTTTCTTCATATTTAATTTTTTTAGTATAGAGATTATAAGTCACACCCGTGATATAAAAGATTAATTGTGGAATTCTTTTGGTGGTGGCTGCTAAATCTTTGATTGATGGAAATGCTCTCCAAATATAATAGAGCCTCTCAACTATTTCTCATTTGGATAAAGTGAATACAACTTTGTTGAACGTGTAAAAAATGTACTTCTTGCTGAAACTGAGAAAGAATAATTAATTTCCTTCTCTATAATGTACTTCTTTTTCAAAATTGCAAAAATATGGTCTAGTGACTTAGGTAGAGAAATTGAAACCAAGGAGTTCTGAATTTCATAATTCATCATGATTGAGAATTTATAATTTATACTTGTTTTTACATTTTCAGAGTAAAACATCTATAAGCAATGTCAAGTCTTCCAAGAATATATTTAACAACTAACAATTGATAACTATAACATCAGCAAGAACTGACATTTGAGGAAAGACATTTTCCATGATATAGGTAATTGCTGAAGAGGAGCATCTTTTCCTTATTGTCCATGTCTAGTACTTAAAAATTTCTTGGGTCTAATGGGGAAAGTCAACAGAAGAGGGACGTTTAAGAAGTATTTGTATATGTCTATATTTTACCTGTGATATCTTAGGCAATCCTATGAGGCTGCCTCATTTTTATAGATAGGAATTGAAGCAACTTATTTAATGCCACACATCCAGTGATGTACAGAACCAGGACAAGGCAAACAAAGCTAATAGACAAATACAATGGACTCACTAGACTCTGAGTCACTGCTTTTCCCCATTGTTGCATAATGCTGCATAAGGCAAGATTCCTTAATAATCCCAGGGCAGAACAATCAAAGCATAGACTTCTGTGATGACCAATATGATTGCATAACCAGTGGGATCTTGTGAAAAGAGGTTTTGGTGTCTTTTCTCTCTCCTGTCCTATCACCGTAGAGTGAGTGGTCACATCCTATCAGAAGTCTTCAATCATTCCTGGTTTGATGCACTGAAATCTGTTAGTCTCTCCCTTTTCTTTTTAACACTTTCATTTTTCAAAGAATATGACTCTATCTACTTAACCTCTCTAGATGAAGCAACACATATCAAAGTTTAATATGAAGCCTGGAATATGAGAAGTTGTCAATAAGTAGTTTCCTAATAACTAAAAACCAAGGCACTCATGAATGTTGACAGATGATTAGATCACACTGATCTTTACTGTGTATGTCCAGTGCTATCTCTGTCTAAGATATGAAGATACAGAAGTACATGAACAGGTTTGTTAAGAAGTTTGGTGGGATAGGGATGAAAGTGAATTGGATAAGGAAAAATGGGGACAATACCTTAGGAACATCATGTGAACAAGTAGTGAGTACCAGGAATACCATGACTTAGCAAAAAAAAAAAAAAAAAAGAAATTGGTTTAAAACTAGGATGGTGATACACACCTGTAATCTAGAACCTGGAAAGTGGAGGAAGAAATATTGTAAGTTCAAGATTATCTTGGGAAGAAGAGTTGAGACCCTATCTCAAAAAAATATTCTTGGACCAGACTTGGAGCATCTCCTAAGACAAATGTTGATGCTCTAGTTGATCCAGTGGAAGAATTGATAGGATTCTGATCAAGAAAAGAACATAATGATTTAGGTACTCAAGGGAGATAAATGTTAGTCTTATGCATTTGAAAGGTACACTTGAAGCTGTGTGAAGGAATATGCATAGCTAGATCATTATAGAAGAGTTATTAGCTTCTAGACAAGTCAATAGGAATAGAGGGTAAGGGGCAATTTTGAACATCAATTTAAGGTTTTTCCCATTTATTTTTATTGCCTTCCATTCTTCTTTGCATTTCATTGTAATTGAGCACTTCCTTCTATTCATGCTGCTGCAGTTTTATGAATTCTACCTGGCCACAGGGCCTACCTCCTTTACTATAAACCCCTACAAAACACTATTAGTTAAATAGAAGTTTTAAAAAAACCCCACCATCAGTTATTCACCAGATTTGAGCTGCTTTCTACCTTCTGTACCATGTGGTAACCTGCATGGCTTGATTTTTACCTGACTAAGGGAAATTAATGGAGGATGAAAAAAATGATAAAACTAAAGAAATAACAGACATAGGGACCACAGAAAAGCTAGGGTCATGTAGGCTGTACGTATTCTTGTGGAATGGTACCAACTATCTCAGTATGTTTTATTTTCCATAGCACAGAAGGGAAGACTTAGCTTATCTTGGTAGGGGCTCTTTGTAGGCAATGGTCTTAGGCCGTAAACATCCAGGAGGAAGTTGCAATCACTAGTTTTTCATATATTGCCCAACCATAAACACTTGTCCTTGCACACACTGGACAGTTCATAGACACTTGAACTTGGACCCCAGTATGACATTGCCAATTTCCCATGGTTTTTGATATGGCTGTGTCCATGTCAAACAATACACATTCATTCAGAACTTCATCTACTCTTTGTAAATTCATTTACGGCTTCATCAATTCCCCACAGTACCATATCCCTGGTTTGTTCTAAACCATGATAAAGCTATGTCAGATGACTAATAACCATGCAAGTGGTATCCTGGTAGTACTTTTGGGTACTGAGTCAATATATTTTCCTTTTGCTGTAGAAAAAAAAAAAGAGATCTAAAAATTACTCTTTGGGTCTCCTTGCATTTTTTTTTTTTTTTGGTGTTTAAAATAATTTCTTTTTTTAAGTTATTTTTTTAATTTTTTTTATTTTATTATTATGAACAAAGAAGTCAAACTTTCTAACCTTGTATATCCTTATTCAAGGTTCCTTCCCCTCCCACCACATCAGGTCATTCTCTCTTCTCCACAAATCTCCTTGCATTTTCATAGTCCACAGTGATTGTCAGCTAATCATTTCCTCACAGGAAAGGACCAGTTAAGTACAGGCACACCATCTGGAAACCTCAGTCTATCAAGTAACTCTAGTGTTGCTTGTTTTCCATCATCTATTTTTTTGATCATAAAATACCACAGCCTAGTATCCTAACTATATTTAACAATCATGGTGGTGAGAGAAAGTACCTGTAAAGAAAAAGTTGTAAATTAAAAAAAAAAAAAACCAAACGTGTGTGATGAGAAGATCCCTTTAGAACCTTTTTCAAAGTCTCCACTATTAAAAGCAGCAGGGGAAGGGAAGGGAAATCATGTTTTACTTAGGGTTTTTAACTGTCTCGTTTGTATTATGATTCAGTATTGTTTTCTAATGCCTGAGAATAAGGTCACCCAGAACACTGTCTCTACTGAAGAAATCCTATTTACTAAACTGAGGATATCCTGAACAATCTGCTTCATATGGCCTCATTTTTACTTTGCTCCATCTTAGAAAGTTCAAATTGTTTTCTGTGCTAACTTTTTGTCATAAGAAAATGTCTAACATAATTTATAAAGATTTTGGGGGAAGTGGGTGAAGATTTTTCCATGAATCATAGTTTCAGGGGTCTCAGGCCATACGCTGATTCTATTGTGCTATGCATATGGTAAGGCAGTATAGCATATGGCAGAACAGAGATACTCATCTCATCATGGCCTAGGGAACAAAAGAAAAGGGAGTGGCAAGAGTCTCATTAATCTCTTACTATGCATACTTCCAACTCTAACACTTCCTTCAAGGTTCTTCCATCACCCAGAAATACAACCCTAGGTAACCATAGGATGTTGTAGGGAGCCTTCAATATCCAAATGATAGCACTTGCTATCTTTACATTTTAAGTAAGCATACTTAGCATTTAAATTCAATTCTAAAAGCACTATTATTCTATGGTCTTGAAATACTGATAGGTTCTCAGCCTACCTGACCAGATCTGATGCTGAATCACACAGACCTTTGCTATCTTGCCCGCTCAGTCCTAAGACTTAGTTGTGGTGGTATATTTTATATTTAATAAAATCAGCCTAGAATATCAGAGAACAGAATCACCCACAGTCAAGCCACAAGGGCCAGAGAGTGTTAACTCATGCCTTTAATTCCAGCATAGGAATGACCAAGTGTTGACCTCTGCTTTTAATCTCATAACTCAGGAGATAGAGATCTTTCAGTGTTTCTGCTTGAGTTCAAGGCCTACCAAATAGTAGTAGCTCACACTTTTAATCCTAACTCTAGAATTATGATGCAAAGTTGAACCCAGAAATGAAACAACTAGGCTAAGAAGACATTAAAGTCAGATGTAGGCAGACACTGTGGTATTCTGTAGAAGGATGAGCCAGGCTGAGAACTCTTAAAGATAGCTTTTATCCTGAGAAGTTGGCTGGGTGAGAATTGACTGTGGTCTGGTTCCTCTCTCTGATATTTCTCTGATATTTTCCCCAATATCTAGCCCTGAGTTTTCATTAAATACCACCTAGAATTCGTGTTTCACTTGGCTACCTCTAGAGCTATATCTTTCTTTTCTTCCATGGTCATCTGCAGATGTGTTCTGAAATTTCATTCCAATGTATACTATTGGATTTTATCTATGCCCCTTTGTCATCCTATTATGGTCATTCTAGGGTTTACAGTATTTATCCATAACTTCTCACATACTACTTAGAGTATTATTTAATACTTTGTGTAAAATATAGAAATTTTAGAACTACACAAGTCTATATGATACTTTGGACCCACCTTAGAAGTTGTTCTACATATTATACTTTGTGGATCTCATAATTAGGTAGCTTCTTTTTCTTTAATTCATGTATGTCTTTTCACAAGAGTAAGAAAGAACATTTTTTTACATTTAGTTATATATATTTTATTGCAAAAGTCTATGTTCATTCCTTAAACAAATGTTATATCTGCTTTAGTTTATCTTTATTCTAAAGAATTTTCTTCAGCTTATCATGTAGTAATAAGTCTGTGGACATCAGATTTTTTTTTACTTTCCTATTATCTGAAAATATTTTTATTTTAACTTACTTTTCTCAGTTTTAACACTGTGATACAATTCAAACACACACATACACACATACATACCCACAACCTCACACCTCTCCCACACACCTTATATTGTACACTGCAAGATTTAAAATATATATGTAGTCACATAAACACCATGACAATCAGTACATGAGTAATGCTTCTCTGTGACATTTTTTGTAGTGAAGAACTCCTGTCTTTCAGGTCCTATAAAAAGCTAAAATATTTTAGAGTTTTGACATTCCTAAATGGATTCAAATAAAAAAAAAACTGAATAGTAGATAGATTGTTGGGTCTGGCTTATTTACTTAGCTTAACATGGAGAAGGAGCATCAAAGCTGCCAAACATCAGAAGTTTGTACCTTTTGTTGCTAAGTTGCATTCCCTGAGTAGTGGTCACATAGTTTGTCTATTCACCAATCAAAGGCTATTTGGATCATTTTTAAGTTTTAGCAATAACAGTGAAAAATGCTAAGAAACACTCCACATAGATTGTATGTGGATATAGGTTTCAATTTCTCTTGAGTAAACATCCCTACATAGGTGGTTGTTGGGCTGTACAGCTTAACTATCTAAGGAACTGTCAAGTTGTTTGCTAAGTGACCATTCTACTGTGTGTTCCCATCAGCAATCAACAGTGTACAAGAGCTCATGTTGCCTTATGGTTTGGGAACAGGCAGAAACAGTTTGACCTGTTTACAGAGATATATAACTATATCTAAGTATGTTATTAATTTTAATATGTCTAGTGATTTGCTGCTTCTATGGTTTTGGGATCTGATTTTCTTCACACTGGATTTGTTTCATTTTGAATTTTCTGATTTCAGTTTACTGGTTTCTTTTCCCTTTGGTGGGATCAGTGTGTGTGTGTATGTGTGTGTGTGTGGTGTGTGTGTGTATGTGTGTGTGTGTATGTGTGTGTGTATGTGTGTGTGTGTGTGTATGTGTGTGTGTATGTGTGTGTATGTGTGTATGTGTGTGTGTGTATGTGTGTGTGTGTGTGTATGTGTGTGTGTGTGTTAAAAAGATTTTACCTTATTCAAGACCAAAAAGATATTTTTTCTTTTTTATTCATATAATTTTTATACCGTTAGATTTTAGGTCTATGTTCTCTTTGGGTCAGTTTTATATATGATGTCAAGTAGAAGTCAAGGTTCAACTGGGGGCACCCAGATATCCAGTTGTCTTAGCAAGATTTTTTTTAAGTTCCTCCATTCAAGTTGCTGTGTACATTTATTGAAACTCAAGTTGATAATATAGATGTGAATATATATTCTAGATCCTGAATTCTCTTCTATGGATCTGTCTCTCTTCCAATATTATATCATCTCAATTACAGTGGCAATATATATGCATTTGTTTTTGTTTCAAAATAGCTTTGATTATCTTTGTTTGCTTTTTATACAAATTTAAGAATTTTTTAGTTTCTAAAAAACTACTATGGTGAATTTGGTTGTATATAAATTAAATTTATAGATAAGTTTGGAAAGAATTGATATCAGCATTTTTATACTGGCACTTTCAATGTAGTCTTTGTGTTCTTTGTTTCTCAACTGAAGTTTCCTATCCTTTTATTGCTTTATTTTTTTCTACCCTAAAACATAATTATTTGAGGATTCTCATTTTTATTTAAACATCAGATAATCTCAGGATTGCTATTCATTGATTTTTATGTTGAAAATGGTTTGTTTCAGCAAGATGGCTCGGCAGGTAAAGGTCTTTACTGTCAAGCTTGATAATCTGAGCTAATTCTCCAAAACCCACATGTGACAAAAAGAGAAATGACTCTTACAAGTTGTTCTCTGATTTGCACATGTATAACATGGAACTCACCACACACACACACACACACACACACACACACACACACATGTGCGTGTAAAAAAAAAGAAAAAATTATTCATGTTCTCCTGTATCTCTGTATAATAAATATGCTAGTTTTTCTGTAGCTAAAAATAGATACACCTTAAAGAAGGAAATTTTTATTTTGCTTATAATTTCAGAGGTTTCAGTTTATCATGATGAGGAGGATGTGGCAGGTCCCATTATGATGACCAGGAAGGAGAGAAAGAACAACTCCTGCACTAACAGTCTTTCTCCTTTTTCCTCTTTCATCCTGTCTGCAGTCAGGGCAGGTGTTCTGGTTTCCCTTTATTTGCTGTAATAAAATACCATGACCAGTGATGTTCAAAATGGTGGATGAGGCATGGCATGCCAGCAGAGATAGGAAGTTGGCTGGCTATATTTTCATCTACACAGAGAAAGGAAGAGAAAGAGGGAGAGGAAGGGGGAAGGGAAAAACAGAGACAGAGAGAGCAGGAAGTATAATGGGGCTATAAACTCTCAAAGCCTATCTCCAAGTGATGTACTTCCTCCAGCAAGGATGCATCTCTTAAAGGTTCTGGGAACAACTGTTGAAATATATGTATTGTTGGGGGTGTTTCTTATTCAGGGAACCACAGCAGTTGTCTCCCTCTGTAGTTAGTTGATCCTCTCTGGAAACACCCTCACTGGTACATCCAGAGGTGTGTTTTAATGATCTCCAAGGTGCCTTTCTATACAATAAATCACTGCAAATAATTCCAAAGCCTATCCTGGAAATTGTGAATGATGTGACAGAAACTCTGAATTAAAATATGTTCCTCCCTTACTCAGTCTTGATACTGGGGAGAGGGACTCAGACCTACCTCAACTGGATATACCAGACTGAACTGACTCACCTTGGAAATCCTTGCCCTCCCTGGGGAATGGATGGGGGGACTGGGCGGGGGAGGTTAAGGGAGGACTGGGAGGAGGGGAGGGAGGTGGTGCAATGGTGTGTATGGGAAAAAACCTTTTAAATAAAGAAAAAAAGAACATCTATAATTATAAAATTGAAATTAAGAAAGATTTCTACCATAAGTTAATTCTGAAATAAAATATAAGCAAACTGAAGAGACAATTTAATAAATTAAAAGCAATCAAAAAAAGAAAAAATAGAAAAAAATTAAAAAAAATAAAATATGTTCCTCAAAAAAAGTGTTTTTCATTTGTTATTTAAAGCAGGGAGCTAACTTGGTTAAACCAAATGCAAACTCTAGCTACTCAGAAATAGCAGGTGGTGCAGACTGAGGTTCTGCCATTTTGGCCTAGCTGGGTTCCCTGAAAGTCTGCCCTTTGCTTACATAGTACCTGGTCATTCAAGGGATTAGGCAATGGCTTATAAGTAAAATTTACAATCACATTCTCTTCTTTCCTGTGCATTCTAGCAAATAAAACCAAATAAGACCAGAATTCTATTCATTTTCTAATTTCCCTACAGCATGCTGGTTTCAGCTTGCTTTCAGAATAAAACTCAGAAACAACAATGAACTTACACCATACTGTCCTTTCCATCAAAATGTCTCCAGTATATATCTGCTTTTATTTGGTACCCTCAATACTGATTTTGTCACATAGTTATTTTTCACTTCTTCTAGAGTGTAATATGTTATCTGTGCAGATGTTGGTCAGAAATCAACTTATTTGGTTATGACAAGTAGAAATGTTGTCTAGTGCATACAAATGCACATCTTTCCATGAATTCTCATGGAGTTGTGTGTGTGGGTGTTAGAAGTCAACATCACAAGTTTTCCTCAACCCCTCTTCCCTTTATTTTTTGAAACAGTCTAGGGCTGGAAAGATGGCTCACCCATTAAATGCTAGGCTCACAACCAAAAATATGAGAAAGACTATCATCGAGCCTGGAGTGCACAAATTCTGCTAGACTAGAGATTTAGTAAGCCACAGGAATCCTCTGCTGGTTACTCAACACTGGGATTAGAAACACATACTTGTGGTGATATATTACATATTTAATAAAACCTGGAATATTGGAGAGGCAGCACACAGTCTAATCCTAGGCAGACAGCTCAGAAATTTCTTGATCCTTGAGTACAAGGACAAACAGCTGAGATTCAATAGCACACACCTTCAATTCCAGCACAGGGAAAGCAAGGAGTAGTGACCTATACCCTTAATCTCATAATTTCAGAAACAGAACTTCTTCTGTTTCTGTGAGTTCAAGGCTAGCTACAAAATAGAGTAGTTCACATCTTTAATCCTAATCTGGATGGGATACAGCTGACCAGAAGGGTATATAAGGCCTCTTAGGAACCCAGCAGAGGCAGAAGAAGACCAGGAGAGAGGCTGAGGAAGTTGCGAGACAGTTGGGTGAGAATTGACTGTGGTGCTTCCTTTCTCTGATATTTCAGTCTTCCCTCAATATTTGGCTCAGAGTCTATTTTATACAATCCAAATTTGTGCAACTACACATGCTGTACCACATTCTTTTTTATATGGGTGGTCAGAATGAAACTGACTTGGATGGCAAGCACTACGACAGAGCCATCTTCCAGCCCTCTCTCATGGAATCTCTTTTTTAAAAGATTTATTTTTCTTTCAGTTTGTTTATATGGTGGAGTACTTCCAGGAATCCTATTGAAGAAAGAAAAGAAGAATTGTACAATCCTGAAGGATCAAGATCATCACAAGAGAACCCATGGAAACAACTAACATAGACTTATAGGAGCTCACAGACACTGGACTGACAGCTGAGGAGCCTGCATGGGCTCAAATGACCTTCTACACATGTGTGACAGTTGTAGAGCTTGGTCTACTTGTGGGACTTTTAACAGTGGGAGTGGGGACTGCTGTATGAAATTTCTGATCCAGCCTAGCCCTTCAGTCCAAATGAATCTCTCCTGCCCACAGCCTGGCCTAGCCTGAGTTTCAGACCTGCAGCCCTGCTTGGTCCCAAATAATCACACAAAGGATTATATTTATTACAAACTGTTTGGCCTATGGCTCAGGCATATTGCTAGCTAGTTCTTGCATCTTAACTCACCCCATTTCTATTAAACTGTCTTGCCATGTGGCTCGTGGCTCACCTGTACTCCACTCTATATTGCTTCTTGGGTAGCTGAATTGTGTCTTCCCTGACTCTGTCTTCCTTTCCCTGTATCTATGCTTAAATTTCTTGCCTGATTTTAGGGCCAAAACAATTCCTTTATTTTCCAGTGGTATTCACTGCATACACAAAGACATCGCACATCAGGGGACTGACTGCCTCTGACACTTTAGCAGGCTTTTGTAAACTTGTTTCTTATTCAGGATTGCCTTATCGAGCCTTACTAAGAGAGGAGAAGCTTAGATCAACCTCAAGTGGATATGTCATACTTTGTTGATACCCATGGGAGGCCTACCCCTTTCTGAACAGAAACCGAGCAGTGGATAATAGGGAAGAGACATGAGGGAAAGTGGGGAGAGGGAGTGGGAGGGAAGGAAGGAGGGTAAACTTAGTTTAGGATGTAAAATAAAAACATTTAATTAATAAAAAGATTTATTTTTATTTTACTAGTGTTTGCATATATATACAAAGATGTATAATAATATAATATTAAATATATTACTATATAAAGTCTTTTTGGGTTTTCAAGACAGAGTTTCTCTATGTAACAGCTCTGGATTTCATAGAAATTACTTTGGAGACTTCAAACTAATAGAGATCTACCTGCCTCTGTTTCCCAAGTGCTGATAAAGGTGTGGCACCATCACTACCTGTCATAAAAAAATTAAAATTTGTTATACACATGAAAATGAAATTGTCTATAATTGTTTTCAATAACAGAATTTGTAAATTTTCTTTTACAGCTTTTTTGTTTACTGAAGTCTTCATATATTCTTCAAATATTCAATGCTAGTCCATTCACTAGCATCCTGATAGAACATTCCAAGAATACTTTTTCCAAATAATACTATTGTAGTTTTTATTTGTCTGTTCTCCTTGGATTCCAGGAAAATATTTGTATAAAGAAAATGGCATTTTGGCTCAGAAACCTAGGAACATAACTATTTCAATATCAACAAGCTGATATCTACATTTGGTTATGTTAGAGACAATTTTATATTTAGAAAATTGTACCCTTGAATCTAAATACCTGTATTTTGCCTTTATTGGAATTGATAACCATAATTCACCAATATGTACCCACTGGGCATATAGCACATTACTAAGTGGACACTATCTTCCTAATTTTCACAAAAATCATGACATATTTTAACCATCTCTTTTTTTTACCCTAAAGGAAATAGAAGTTTATAAAGATTATGTGGTCACCATCATGTGGTCCAGAACTATGCCCGCATAGTTTACCTGGTTTCTAAGCTCATGTTTCTCTGTATCATACCATCTCCCTCAAGGAGTCAAGGGAAGAAGACTCCATATGAACTGAGTTCCTCTGAAATGTTAGCACTATTCTGTGGTTCTACACACACACTGATTTAATCCTCATAGCAACATATGAGGGAGCTTTCTGATTATCCCTATTTTTTATGAGTAGACCAGGCCAAAATGTAAGTTGTAACATGGACCACAGAAACAACCCAGTCTTTCATATGCCATTCAGCACTTATACAATGTTCCTAATGTTTGAGAACTTTTAGCTAAATCACACCATTTGATAGTCATTGTGAACATTTTCCTGGCTCACAAACACTGGCTTTAGGATTTAATCCCTGTCAAAATAAAAATATTGCTGGGAAAAAAGGTACACTAAGATTTGTTAGCCAATTGTATGACAATGTGTTTGGATGACCAACTTGTTTCAGGAAAGTGGTTTTCATGAAGTAATGGAGGACTAATGGGCCACAGGGCACTCAAGAAGAGGCAGGGTTGACTGGAAAGAGAGATAAGAAGGAGACATACCTGAGAATGATTGGTGTATGGAAACCCTACCCTGTCTACTTTACATTCTTCTGAGCTTAATTTTGTGAAAAAGAATCAAACACTTGAAACTCATAGGTGGAAATGAAACAATGAGACAGACACACTGTGTTCCAGAGAAGATGCTACAGTGAAGTACATCTAATCCTTCCTTAAAAGCATATCACACTATAAGGGAGATTATGTGTTATGAGTTGTCCATCTGGCTCTGCCAAATATTAACTCAGGTTAATTGCAGCTGCTCCATCTATCATCTGCATGATGGTTTCATAGTTGAAGCTGGCGCATTAAAGAGTTCCTCTAATTAGATGCTACTCCCAGGCTATAATCTATCATATGTATTCATCTTAACTGTGTTGGTCTGAAACACCGTGAGTAACCCTGAAGCATGAGGATTCAGGAATTTTGGGGCAGGTTCTCATCATGCTGCCCTCAAGTTTGATTTTTAGTGAAGTTAGTCTGGGGTTCATTTTCTTAACTACGAACAGAAATTTTAAGAAATCTCATTCCTGAGAAGTGGTTTTGACTTCTAAGTAGATGATACTATAAAAGGTAGACTATTATAAACTCTCCTGAAGTGAAATATTTGCTTTATGTAAATCACCTTCTCAAGATAATAAATAGTTAAAGAGCTTCTAAATAAAATAATGTATGAGGCTCTGAATTTCTAACCAAAACGATTTCCAAAGATTTAGCTTGAAAAGTGATTTTTCTTTAAAGACAAACACTAAAAATACACTGTGTCCCCTATACCCCTAGTGCCAAAGTCTCAAATGACAATTTAGAGCAAGAATTAAAATAAAAAGTGTTCCCATCAGGATTTGCAAAGAACTAGGCAATAATTCTTTTCTCTAGGCACATTACATCATCCCCTTGACCCTGCATGTTCTCATCTACAAAGTCATAATGGCAACACACAATCTGAGAATCATAGAAAAATCAACATCAAATATCAAATGCCATCTATACCAACAGCTTCTCCTCCTGCAGAATATCTGATGATCTTCCCATCAGACTGTGTCTCAAGTACACTGGTGTCAAAGAAACAAGAAAATAGTCTTGAAGGTTCTGCTGAGGAAAGAACAATAAATGGAGCTAAGGGATCATCACAATAGACTCAATGAATCACCCAACTGTAGAAAAAGGCACAGCTGCCATTCTGAAAATAGGTAGTCATAGAATTAGAGGCAAATGGGATGGGCTCCCTGGGAGTCTTTCTTAGAATGAATTGAAGAGAAAATAATAAGACTAGTGATTTAGCCTTTATCTATCTGTGTATCTATACACATACTCACACACACACACATATGTACATATATAGCAAGACCTTGCATGAATGTATACATATGTGCACAGGGTTTTACTGTACATCCCAAGTTGACCTGGAACTCATTGCATAGGCCAGGCTAGCCTTGAACTCTTATTAATCTTCCTGTCCTAGCCTCCTGATTGCTGGAATTACTGGTATAGGTCACAGTAACAGTTTCTTTCATCCTAAGAAGATTCTTAAGAAAAAGAGAACTCTATAAACAGATACTGACAGCAATTGTGGCTATCTATCACTGTGTGGTGGGAACAAATGTGATTCTAATCTATCTTACGTTTATATATTCTAATTCTTCCACAAGAGGAATCCATTACTTCACAAAATGTCATTCATATAAAAGTAATCTAGAGGCTACATGTCAATCTATATGTTAAAAGCCCCCAGATTCATTTTTCAACAATGAGGCACATAATTTTGTAGGTTACTTCTTTAAGGTGGTAAAATGTGCTTCTTGCTCATATGCAATTACTCAAGATAACCAGTCCTTCAACTCTTCTTTTAGTCATCAACATAGGGCCTGTTATGCCCAGAACAGGATTGGCTGGGCGAAGGGGTGTGGCACCAGTAACCCTCAGGAATACAGGCCACGGAGCTAATGAAGAGCCCCAAGGAAAGAAAGACCTACCCATCAGCTCTGAATCCTCTTCCCACCATGCCACAGACCTGAGGGCACGTGACCTAGGAATGTGCATCTGAAGATAATACTACCTTCAGAGAACTCTACTTATAGGTAAGTAACTCTTCTTTATAGGAGGTATCTTTGTGTGGCAGACTGTTTATGGGAGCAATTTGAATTGAACTTTAAATGAAAAAGGCATATCTCTGTAAGTGGTAATAATTTTAGTCATCTCGCTGTGGCTAGGGGTTGTGGAATTCATTAGCACAGATTAACATATAAAGTGGGTGAGATATCTAATAGCAAACGGAGAGGTTTAGGGGCCTTAATTCATCACTGAATGAACAGCGTGTACAGTATTAGGGACTATGAAATTTTTAATTTACACAAAGTGTCCAAGAATATAGGGAATAAATTTAAACCCAAAACAGATAATGGAGCTATGCCCTGCCTGGCTGGCAAGTTGAATTGTTTTTACACTGAGTGAAGAAAGCTAATTATCCCAAGCACAAGGAGACTGCTAAAAATAATAAGATTATAAGGAATAATTTGCTGATATAATTACAACAAAATTGGGTACACACAATCGTCAGATACATGTATTGCTTGACCTGGGTGAGAAAGTGAAATAAATCCTCCTTCTATAGCCTTCATAAATTTGTTTTTATCATCTCCAAGTGGTGTTTGCACAGGCAGCACAATTTGCATGTGTAATGTGGCTGTACAAATTGACAACAAGTAAATTATTCAAGGAAATAGGCTGGTCTCGGGTCTGAACTATCTTGCAAAGCCTATTCATTTTGAAGAATCACTGAGACGTGAAGCTCATACATCAACCGTTTTCTGACAATCCTCAGACTTATTGTCTCCTAAAATGTCATTATGGCTATTATTTATGAAGCTAATTCATTTATTAATATATATTTAACTCTGACTTGTCATGCACCTTAGCAGACATTCTGTGCACTGCATATTTTTGAATAGATGAAAGACTTTTGCATGCTTTTGTGATTGCTGTAAGCTGCTATAGATTTACAGAATTCGGCTTTGTTATCAACTTGCATTAATATTTTTTCCTAACCTTACTTTTTTTCTTGCTTAAGACCATCAACTGTAAATGGCAAGTGACATAGTCAAAAGATTGTGTGGAATAAGATTTTCTGAGTGTTTGTTGAATTTTAGGACAAAATGGGCTATCTGTCAGTTAAGGCCTAATTCACCTAAAAAAGATGGGTATACACCAATTATGTTGAATTTTCCTGCAAAATATAGTCTGAATTTTTTCAAGAAAAAAAAGGAGAAACTCTTTCTGTATAAGAAGACAGCCCACCCTTTCATGTGCTGGAATTGGGAGACACTTCCCAAGGGAACTATAATACAGCTCTGAGCTTTACTTTGGGCCTTGTACCAGGCCCTTAGATTGTAATTAATCAATAAACATTTGTTGAATGAATGAGTGAATGGATAAATGAACCCCAGATTTTCAAATAATGCCATAAATAAAAACAGAAGAATTAAGCATTTACCTAGAACACTATTCTATAGATTTCTGCTTTCCTGGTTTAGAGGCTAACCTCTAGACTCTCTAGAGAATGTCTTGTGGTGACTTTAATGTTTTATAGAAATAAATACTATGCACATGGAATAGAAACACATAGTATATTTACTGTATTCATAGAAATATATTTATACTGAACATGTACCACTTATACACAATGCAGACTCACTATGTATGATATGACAATGACTTCTCTCCCTCCCTCCCTCTCTCTCTCTCTCTCTCTTTCTCTCTCCCTCTCTCCCCATCCATCCATCAGGGAATCTGAATAAAAAGCAGGAGTGATCCAGTTGCCTGAGACACTCTGCTTTGAACATTTGAATGTTGTTCATGCTAAATATCCAAACACTTGGCATCTTTTTAATGTAACAGTCCAGCATTTTTATTTGTATAAATAAGGAAGTAACGGGGCTGGAGAGATGGCTCAGTGGTTAAGAGCACCGTCTGCTCTTCCAGAGGACCCAGGTTCGATTCCCAGCACCCACATGGCAGCTAACAACTGTCTGTAATTCCAGTTCCAGGCAAACACCAAGGCAAATAAATAAATAAATAAATAAAGTTTTAAAAAAATTAAAAAAAAACAGTTAAGAATAATTTATTTTAAAAAAAAATAAGGAAGTAACAAATTTAAAAACTGCATAGGAAAGAATACCACTCCTGAAAGTTGATCAATGAACTTCAGTGTTTTCAACCAGGTGCTTCATTTTTAAAGGTAAAAATCCTGACAAAATTTTTTAAATGCTATAATCTGACTATGGTATTGAATGTATCATCCTTACATGGCCATAAATCATCAAAACTTTAAAACAAAATTTGTATTAAAATGCCATACATGCTGGCACAGGCCTATAATCCAAGCACTTAGCAGAATAAAGCAAAAAGACTGTGAGTTCTAGTCAGCCTAAATTATGTAGTAAGACCTTATTTCAGAACACCGAAAATAAGTAAAGAAATAAAGAAATAAAACATTTTAAACACTGCTTAGTCTGTGGGACAGAAAGTGGACTGATGAGGTGCAGGGCTGGTGCAGTAGGAAGAAATTGGGAGTGGCTACTAATGAACATGGGGTCTTCTCTCTTTGAGATGATAAAATATTTTCAAATTATGCTGTGAGCCTGATTTCACTAAGTCCTGTACTCTAAGTGGGGACAGGACTCAACAAAAGCTGTTTAAAAGTTATTGATTTGTATGTATCAAAGTTAAGTATTTTACTGTATGCCCAATCTTATGCACTATACTAATATTGTACAGAAATAGTTATTTAAGTTACATAATAGTGTATAAACAAAACTAAATTAAAATAGAGAAGTGATTCATCCACAAAAGAATATGCTTTCCAATGTTCCCAAAATTGAACCCTTTATAGAAGTGGAATTGTTTGCTCAACTGGATGAAACAAAGAAACAACAACAACAAAAACCCCTGTGTCTTAAACTCTCATCTAAACAACTAAATAAATGAGAGATTTTTAAATATAAGTCTTTGTAGAATCATTGTAGAAGACCAACAAAGCACCAAGAACTTCTTAGATAAGGTAGCTTCCTTATATTAAGCAATATCTCAAAAGCCACACACACACACACACACACACACACACACACACACACGTATTTCTAGCTGTGTTAGCATGGTGGGAAAGGCCGATGACATTTTTATTAGTAATATTAATCACATGCTTAAAGAAGAAAATTTCTCACTTTTCAAGGGCCATAATATTTACCTATTTACACTTTTTAAAGTTTCAATAACTCTAACTTAAAACCTGTAACCCTCATAACCTTCAAAAGACAAGTAAAATGGAAATTAATAAATGTTCCCTAGTGTGCTATGAAACACTAATTGTGAAGACTGAAAGGCTTTAGTCTAATCAGAACCATACCTTTAGCAGAAATTGGAAAGTCACCTGATGCTCATGATTAATGATAAAAATGTGCAGTCAGTTTTCAATGAAGTTATAACTTGTAACCCAGGAGTGTTTTAGCTTACAGATCTTGAGAAACTTTGAAGAGTGAACAATCTGAAGTACTGAAATATTCTCAGCATGAATTAAGAAATCCAGGTAGAAAAAGCCTTGTTGTGGTAGAGGCAATGGAATTCCAGTAGTAATAGATGATCAGAGAAGGATTTGGCTGGACACTCCAAGAAAGTACAGGCATATTCCTAAGCTTACAACAGGATAATTTTATCAGTAATTGTTTAGAGAAGAAGTATTATAACAGGGAGACAAGTGAATGACATTATAGATAATCTCACATACTAAAAACAAAAAAACTCTAGAATTATGACAGAGGAAAGCAAAGTACATTGTTCATGCAAATAAATGTTTATTTAATTCTCATTATGAATCAGCTCAGCTGAGATAGATATTCTGGCAGTAAAGTGAGTAGATGGACAGAGAGATAAAAATTAATAAATCAGTCTTCTTAAGTAATTTAAAATCATCAGAGGTGTGTGACATAGTCACAAAAATTTGGCATTATTGTTTGAGTTGCATTTTATATGAAAGCATTTGGGTAGAGAAGTGTCTCAGTCTTTAAAGTGACAGGCATAGGAAGTCAAGCTGACCCCAGAGCTCATGTGAAAAAAGTCCATTATGATAATGAGCACGTAAAATTCTAGTGCTGGGAAGGAGGAGACAGGTGAATTTCTGAGTACACTGACCAGCCTGCCTAACCTATTTGTCCAAGCTCCAGACTGATAGAACCTGTCTTAAAAAAAAAAAAAAAAAAAAAAAAAAAGGTACCTAAGAAATGATACTATGTCCTGTCTTCAGTTCTCCCTCCCACATCAAGGGCTAATCATGACCTTGTGGTCCTTTGTTTCAATAAACTTCATTTCTAAAGGACAATTACATGTCTGCTCCCTTCATGAACCAACCAACCTCTCTGGCCGTGTCTTCCTTTTTTGAACAGTTTGCTTTGGTACAGGCTCCCTATCACTGACATCTGGTTCCGTTGTTAGAGCCTGAAAGCAATAAGAGCTTCCATAATCATAAACTAAATGAGCATTTTCTCTCTATAAGTTAATTGTCCCCAAGCTTATTGAAGATAGTGAGGAAAAATTAGGTGAAACGTGACAGCCTAAGCTAAAAAAAAACCTGTGAGCAGAAATCAGGTGAACTAAAGAAGCATGAAAAGGCCACTGCATAGTTTACCAGGGGCAAAACTGAGCAGGAAGGAAGTGCTATAGGAAGCCAACAGGCTCAGAGAAGAAAAATGAACCAGAACCAGAAGATGAGGGAAGAGATGAAAATGAAGGGTTTGTGATGATATATTACGTAAGCTCTAAAGAAATAAAGTTTGCCTGAAGATTAGAGGACAGAGCCAGCCCCAGAGTTAGCCATAGCGGTCAGAGAGTGTTAACACACACCTTCAATCCTAGCCTTAGAAAGCAGAGGCAGAGACTCACTGGAATCTCTGTAAATTCAAGGCCAAACAGAGCCAGGTGTTAGTGGCACACACCTTTAATCCCAGCACTTTGGAATCCCATGCCTCTGTTCCCAGTACTTGAGAAACAACCGCAAGTACCTATAATCCCAACACTAAGAAGTTTGAACCAGGAACTAATAGAGCTGGGCAGAGGAAGGTATAAAAGGCGGGAGGAGACAGAGTTCACCCCTTCCAGTTAGGCCTGAGCTTGCCTTTGATTCCCCTACTGTCTAAGGATTTGTGAAGACAAGATTTATCCCTTTTGGCCTGAATTTTATTTCTTTAGCGCCTATACAATATATCACCACAGGGTTCTGTAATGTGTGTAGACTGCTGTGTGCACTAGAGATATTTTGCTGAGAATATGAAACTATCTTAGTACAGAAACTCATCAGATTTTTTTTAAATAGCTGATAAAATTCTTTGTAGAGAAGATACTTTAAATTTTTTAGGTTTTCCTTCCTGGGTTACTCCCCAAAAATATAGCCTGTCAATGGTATGTGCAATGCATGCACCAAACAGCTCACATCATACTCTGTGACTCTCTTCTTTCCAAGGTATCCCCTTCCCTGTCCACTTAACTGCAGCTGTGTTTCCCCTCCATCTGCCTTCTAGTGCCAAAAAGGTCACAGGAACTTTTAGCCATGTTATAGCAACTTTATTTGGCATGTGACAGGGTGCTGATTTCTAGCATAGAGTTATAATGAGAGACATTCTATTGTTGTTCCCATCCTTTACTACCACTTGCCCTCCATCATCTGGCTGGTTGTTTTCCAGTGCTTTGAATAACAGCTTTCTGTATCTTGTTCAAAATGTCAATTTGTTATGTATAGGAAGGTGAAAGCTTTTGAGAGTCTCTTTCATTTCCTTTTTAGTTTGTTTATATTTCATTGTTTTTCTGCTCACTATTCACCACGTTTTATTCCTTGGCAACAAGGACAGCTCTTTTGGTACCTAGAATTTTTCCCAGCCTCTCTTGGAAACAATTTCAACAGGCCTCAACTGTCAAAGCCCTTAGTAGGCTGTATCCTATATTGGTTAATAATCAAGCCAAATAATCACAGACATGCCCACGGCTATTATTTGCTAAGAAATTCCTCAAATGTGGACTTTCTTAGATGACTCAGGGCTGTGTCATGTTGATAATACTAACCAGGACATTTGCCATGTTTGAGGACTACTACCCTAGAAGAAAATTTATTGGTGACATAAGTGAACCTGTGTTTTTGTTGTTGTTGTTGTTGTTGGTCTTAATCCAGGTTGACCACCACTTCTCCATCCTTCTGCCTAAGTAGGCAACACCCTGGGAACTATAGGTGTCTTCCACCATACTCATGATGATGAATGATGCCATCATGCTCCTACATACATTCTCACCCATCATTGCATGAGCTTCTGGTCCCCTCAACACTTCACAGTCTCAAAAATTTCAATATGAAGTAGTTTCTACTACAGTGTTATCTTAGTTTTCTTGGAGTCTAGCAAAACTTGCCATATTTCTTTTCATTTGTTAGGCATCCATATCACCTTTTCTTGTATACTGTCCATCTTCTACTAAATTTAATTGTTTTATTTAGTACTGTCAGTTACATATTTTTAAATTTCCCCAAATTTGTGGCTCTCTCCATTATACTTTTAAATTATAATTTCAAATGACTTTTTGATATACAAGAGTCTGTATTGTTTATAGTGTTGATTATATTTTGGTGAGGCTTTTGTTTTTAAATCTGACTTAAGAATTCTTTCCTACAATAAGGTAAAGATTTCTCCTTTATTTTCTTCTAAAAGTCTTAAATTTTCCTTTCATATTAGGTCTTCAATCCATACTGGCTTTATTTTGTACATGTAATAGAGACCCAGTTGGTTAGTCAGTTGTGCCAGTTACTGGAATCTATAAACATATAGATGGGGAGGAGAAATAACATCTTTGTCATACTAAGTTTTTGTGGTCCTATGCACAAATGTAATCTGTTTACTTCTTTAATTGAGTTTTTAAAAAATGTATTCTAATTATGTTTTATTGGTTTTGGTAAACTTATTTCTAGACTTCCTTTTAGCTACCTTGTGCAGTGTATCATCTCAAAATAAAAGTTTGGTGCTGAAATTAAAGAATAAATTTTGTGGTATAATGATGTAGAAGAAACTTGAAACAATAGACTTGATGATGTAAAAGATTTACTAATGGATATGCTTAGGAGACATTAAATTACATAGAGCAGAATTTAGCTAAAGGAACACTGTCTCCAAAGTACCTCAAAGATAAGTAGCGTGCTAATCAGGCCTGTTAGGAGTAATCAGACTTTAGGATGCTAGGATATAAATGTTTATTCACCAAGATTGACCAGCCATTAGGCTCAGTTTCCATAACAACCAGCCTTTAAGCCCATCCTGAAGTACATGTTTCCAACAGGTAGCTCAAGAGGCAACACCAGGTCATACATAACTCCCATCTTCCCAAGTGGCCAGACTTTCAGTCTATTGTCTCTGTTTATATTGTTCGAAGAAGTGTATCTTGGGATCATGACACAAGATTTAAGAATTACAGGTAAATGGAATGCATAAACCTTAGATATATATGTTAGCAAAATCTTCTATTCAAGGCCAACTCCTCTTTCAGCATTAGGCAGAGCTCGACATGTGCTATATTAAAGAGCCTTTTCCTTTACTAATCTCTAAGTGTAAGAAGGCATATTATTTCTATAACAATAGTCTTCTAGCTAGCATCCTTGTTTAGTTACAAAATGATACAAACCAGACATTCTCTGCTACTGAAGAAATTGGAAGTTACTGGAATAGCATCTACAGAACTTTTTGGAAAAAATTTGGACACCTTAGAGTACACTGTTAAGGCAAATAATAATCTTCTATAAATGCAAAAGAAAAAATATGCTCAGATACACAAAGCTTTAAACCTTTTTTCTTTTTTGCTTCTTCCTGGAGACCAGAATACTAAGATTGAATTAGAATTTTAAAATACTAAATGGAGATGTTACCACCATAATGAATCTGAGATAACCATTCCTAAAATAGGAAACGAATAATTATAAGAACTCAAACAAGAAGGTGTCTGCTACTCTTTGCTTTGTCCAATTAAAACAAACAAACCAACAGTGTGAACAATGCAGATAAACACCATGGAATAAAATGTGGGTAAGAAGGAACAAAGGATACTGATGAGGGATGTCTTTCTGTACACTGTGAATAAGCTTTATTACCATTGGTTAATAAAGACACAGTTTTGTCCTATTGCAAAGCAGTTTAGAAGCAGGCAGGAAATTCAAGCAGAGATCAAGGAAAAGAAGGGCAGAGACCTAAGAGAAGCTGCAAGCTGCCACTCAAAAAAAGCAAGACGTAATTAGAACACAGATAAAGCCACAAAACATGTGGCAATACAATAGATTAATAGAAATGAGTTAAGTTATAACAGCTAGTTAGTAAGGAGCCTGAGCCATAGGCCAAACAGTGTATAATTAATATAAACCTCTGAGTAATTATTTTTTAAGCAGCTGCAAGACCACAGGTGGGATAGCTTTGTCCAGACTGCAGGCCTGGGCAGGTCAGAAAAACTTCAGGCTACAGAACACCAATGCAGAATCCTATCTTCTTTGTACGGCAGCATCTGTCTTCTGTGCAAAACAGCATCTGTCACTCTGCTCAGATGTATTTCCAGTGTTAGAAAAAGCAGTGAAAAGTGGTTCTATCTGACCAACTAATAAAAAGCAAAGATATTTACATTCCAGATTATCCCAAATATTGATGAAACTATTGCACATATGATTAAAAGTGTAAAGACAAAGGCAGCAAAGATGTATTAAGTAGGGAAAAGTAGTTATATGTAATTATAAGTGAACAAATCTCCCATAGGCTCATGTCAAATTAAAACAACTTAATATTTATTTGAGTTGTTTGTTTTCTTCAATCCAAAACACTACAAATGTGATTAAAAATTGTTTGTCACCCCACTTATATAAAGTCCACTGAAGGGAGTAGTTTTATTTGGGAAAATACTTGTGAATTTTTGTTTTGTATGGCTACAAAAACATATGTTTAATGTTGATTGGTTCTTATTCTCATTTCTTTTGTTTACCAAATATTTATACAGTGCTTACTACAAGCCAGTTATTGTTTTAATAGTTTCAGAACGAAGACCTGGTCCTATTATTCAGGATCCTGGCAGGAAACAGATGGCACACACAAATTGGATACATTGAAGTACACTGAATAAAAAGGCAAAGCAGTTCATGGCTCTAGGGAAACTCAGTAAGAGATGGTGCAACACCCTGCCTCACCACAGCATGGCGCCTGTCACCCCTCCCAGGTCACCTGCAGGGATGCACAGGGGGAACCCAGGAGGTACATCTGCATGAGCTTCTTCCCAGAGGTAGTCTGGCAAAAACCGTGGGTTTAAGACAATGCCCAGCCACCTGGCAGAAAAGAAAGGATTTAAACACCTCTAACTTCACTTTTTTCCTGCCTCAGGCTCTGTGGCTGCTGCCTCCTCTCAGCAAACCAATAGGAAACCAGAATGCAAAGAGCTCCTTGATGCCCTTTGTATGGACTGGCCTTTCAAAGCATAGGCAGGAAAGAAAACTGTTGGAATCTGGACAAAGACACTCACGACAATCCTACCTGGAAGTTTCTACTGTACATACATTCTATAGAAATGGACAGACAGAGCAGATAAATAACTTATCCAAAACAGAACAAACAAACAAAAATTGTTCATGTTGACAAATCCAGGCATTTATTCTAGGCATTCAGTTCTTTCATAGCTCATACTATGTGCTTATATATCTTACTATGCAGTTCTCTTAATTTAAAACAAAAACATTTCTTTGGGGACTGAAGTGATGGCTCAGCAGGGTGTCAAGGTCATCACAAGGGATCCCACAGAAGTAACTGGCCTGCTCATGGTAGCTCACAGACTATGGACAACAGCTAAGGCACCTAGGCCCTCTGCATATGTGTCCATTGTATGACTTGGTTTACCTGTGTGACTCCTGGCTGTGGAAGGGGGCCTGTCCCTAACACTTTATCTGGCTTTTGGCTGTTCCTAATGCTGAACTTGCTTTGCCCAGCCTTAATAAAAGGAGAGGAGCTTAGTCTTACCTCAGTTTGATAGGATATGCTTTGCTGGCATTCGTGGGAGGCCTGGCCCTTTCTGAACAGAGGTGGAGAAGGGACGGTAGGGAGTATGGGGAACGGGAGGCAGTTGGAGGGAATGAAAGGAGGGGATAGGGGAAGTTTTGGTAGGGATGTAAAATAAACTTTAAAAAATTAATTAATAAAAAAAAGAGATGGCTTAGCAGTTAGAGTGCTCTCTATTCTTGTGGAGGACCTGAGCTCATTCCCAGTGAACAACAAACAGCTCACAAATGCCTGTAACTCCAGCTTCAAGGGATATGACACCTTCTTCTTCTTGTCACAGGCACCTATGCATATTTATAACACACATATACTCAAACAATAGAATACGATTTTTTTTAATTAAAAATCTCTTCTGATGTTTGATATGGAGATACAAACCTACTTTTAGAAATCTCACTGTGGGATGCACTTATGTTATAAAACATGCTAATTAATTTTCTATATTCTGTAGGTTAAAAATTTAGAGAAGGTAGTGGTATTGAGACAAACAATACCATGTTCTAGTTGTCTGAGCTATGGTCCTGAAGCTTCCATAGCACAGTACAGAAAGGATCATAGGGGCTAGAGAGAAGGCTCAATGGTTAAGATGCTGGTTAGTAATCACAGAGACCAGAGTTTGGATCCCAGCATCTATGTAACAATCCAGGCATCCGTCAAACATTGAAGGATCTGATAGTCAAGTGACTTCTGTGAACACATGTGCACACATACTCACATACACACCTAAATGAATTTTAGAAGAGTGTCACATAGGAGGATTGTGCTGTTCTCCAGCGTTTGGCTTTCATGTGGTAAGATTCTGTACTCTAGGAGGGATCTCAACAAATGAAGATGGTGACAGTCTATTTTCAGTCCATTATATTAATGTGTTCACACACTACTTCTGTGGTTGTGTGGGGGGAAAATGGGAAGATAAAAGACCATGGTGAAGAACAGAATGGACTGACTTACTGGTTTACTTTTTTAAATTTAAAAATAAACAGATGTTTGCCACACAAACCTGATAACTTGAGTTCAATACTCATAACTCCCAATGGAAAGAGATAACTTATTCCAGAATGTTCTCTTTTGACCTTCACACATGTGCTCTGGCATGTGCATGCTTATGCACATATACCACATACACACACACACACACACACACACACACACACACACACACACACAAAATTCAAAAAATCAGGTTTAGGTACTTGAATGCATACTTTGCTACTTTGTGGAAAATCAAAGCATATAATAAATTGTCTGAGTAACCAATTTGAACTCAGAATGTTCTTAGGTTTTTATTTAGGTCTTATCTTTAAGATAAACTGTATTTTCAGACAGTCCAATATTTGACATTGAGTCTCTAAGCTGTTTCATTTGGTTAAGATATGAGTGTCAAAAGGACACCCTATGAGAGAGCTACTTTGTGTCTGTCTTTGACTTTTCAGTGCCTACAGATGTATGTCGTTCAAAGTATAGGCCTTATCCATGTCTCAGAGATGTGAGGGTCACTGTTATCATAGGTACAACTCCCACCACGATTCAGAAGCGTTTGCCAATGGATCAATTCCACAGCAGGCACACATACCACAGCACAGGGAACACAGGAGGTGAAACTTTAAACTCATTTGCAAGGGCCCAGTTGCAAATGTGGACCATAATTTCATTAAGTTTGTATACTGGACTTATTTTAGATTTTTCAGTTATCATGGATTTCTGGACCTTTTTTCTTTCTTTCTTTTTATTTATTCTATGAGTCTTATATATTGTGTATCTTGTTCCAATTCATTTCCCTGTCTCTTTGGATCCATCCTCCAATCCTGCACCACTCCCAATTAAACAAAATTAATCTCAAAAAGGGTAAAAGAGGTGGGGAAAGAGAAAAAATTTAAAATCTTGTCATGAAAGCTGCAGCGTGACATAGTGAATCATGACATAAACCCCTTTGTCCATATATTGTAATTTGTACATATTCATTGCAAAGAGTCATTGGTCTGGCATGTGGCCTCTGGTTTCTACTACACTATCGATGCTGGAACCCCACTAGGACTCTTTATGGATACCCTGTTGTTGCCCAGTGTTGTAGAGATCCTGTAGCTTTGGGTCTGTGGCTCAGGTCCCTTCACATGCTCCAGCGGATCATAGATGAGGTGAATGTTCGGGTTCTGTTCTGGGCCGCTGTAAGGTTAGCTCGTCAGCCACTCTGGCCCCTCTTAATAATGGGGAACACCCTTTCTAGATTTGGGGCGGGGTTAAATCTATTTTTAAAATAATAGGTCTTGAGTGTAGTATAAAATAAATATATCCCAACAAATAAACAGCCAGCATCACTACTAATTACAGTAGAACTTCATTGGAAGTCTTCATATTGTAAGTGCCTTTGCTTTTTATTAGAACTTCTACCCTCTACAGATGCCTTTAATACCTGCTCTCTTCTAGTATTTTCATATATTCATACCCCAGGCAAACTGCACAGCTTCCTGCTCCCTGGAGCAGATGTCCTCATATCCACCAGTCTCTCTCCTCTCTGTATCAAACACCTTTCTCATGCATGTGCAACTGCCATTCTTCATCTGGAGGTCTAAATGCTGATTATTGTGAGGCTTGTCCACTTTCCCTAGAAAGAAGTTCTCCCTCCCTTCCACAGAGTTTTAGGGTTCATAGACATCCCTTTTAAAAAATCTCTACCATGTAAATTTAGCATGGTTTGTTTATATGTGTATTTATTAAATAAGACTGTAACTCCTTTTTAAAACAATTGTTACCTTTGTTTATTCAGTGTGTACGTGTGTGTGCACACACATGTATATACACGTGCCTTGGCATATGTGTGAAAGTCAAAGGACAGCCTGTAGAACCTGATTCTCTCCTTCTATCATGTAGGTAGGTCCTAGAGATTGAACTCAGCTCATTAGGACTGGTAATAAGTGTCTTTACCTGCTGAGCCATCTTGCTGGCCAAAATTGTGGCTTCTTAAAAAATGAAATCATAGACTTCTGAGGAATTTTCAGATATTATTAGATTAAAAAAACTGTTGCTGGACCACTTAGAGAGAAGTGATTATTGGCCTCCATAAGTAAACTTTAAGTCCCCTTCAATATATGCTTGTGGTTTTCTGTGGCCACCACCTGCATAAAGAGACTCAGAGAAGAGCTGGGTGTGGCAATGCATATCTATAGTTTCAGCACTTGGGAGATGGAGGCCAAAGGATCAAAAGTTCAAGGATACCCTCTGCTACAGATTGAGATCAAAGCCAGGCTGAAATACATGAGAATTTGTTGAGAGCAGAGGGAGACTAACTCAGAGGAGAGTCTAGTAACATGCTAAGGTGTCTACCCTGCTTTACAGTTTACTACTAATATCTGTGAGTCCAGTAGAAATCCGGTGTAATTTTTGGAGGTTAGGTGGATTACATATGATGGCCTCTGCAAACAGATTCCCTAAATTCTTAATGGATTCTTTGGCATTATGTTTTTTATAATGAACCCTTTGATAAATTCAACCAACTTGGGACATAATAAAGTTATATTTGTGTTTAAAACAATATAATTAAGTATCATTTCTAATTTCTTCTCCCTAAATATTAAAATCAGAATATCTTTAGTTCATATTAATATGAATAGAGGTAAAATTTTAAAAATACTCTTCAGGGCCTGAAGAGTTGGCTCAACAGTTAAGAGCACCGTTACTCCTGAAGAGGACCTGGGTTTAGTTTCCATTATTTACATGGTGACTCAAAACCATCTGTAACTCCAGTTGCAGAGGATCTGGCACCCACTTCTAACTCCACAGGCACCAGGCATATGACATGTTGCTCATACACACATAGAAGGCAAAATACTCCTACACATAAAATAAAATAAATCTAAAATGAATTAAAAATATTCTTCAGGTTTCTATATGTGATAATAAATGCACTTTTGTAATTAGGCAGATAGCTAATCCCTTTAAAAGACAGATGTGGACTAGACTCAAATTCCTTCCTTAGAAGGCAGCACTTCCCACCATTCTGAGTTTACCACTTTCCATCCTTGTGGTCACATGGTTTTATCTGTCTGCTCATTCAGGGTTTCTGAGTGACCAGTGCTCACCCACTCACTTCAAATTCTATTTTTGAGAACTAACCATTTTGTTTTATTCTATGTTCCAGTGGCTCTTGGCCAACCTCCCTCTATTGTATTAGGGAATGGGACAGAGCAAGGCCAAGCATATATATATATCACACTGGCTGTGTCATGTGGTGCTGAAGACAGTTTCTTTGGTTTCTCTGTCCATGGTCAGTTATGGCACCAGCACATTTCAGGTGAGATGCTGTATATGAAAGTATACCATAGATAGTGCAACAGCATACAAGGTGGAAACATCACCTTAATCTAAACTTTAAAAAAAGAAAAGCATTTGCAAATCATTTTTGAAACTAAAAAGTGTACCCAACCAATGAGGAAAAGTGCTCCATGAAGGTATTTCAACATATGCTTTGAGGACTTGACACTTAGTAACATGTTTAATTTCCAGAACTCTATTCTGATTTATTGAGAAATTTATGACATATACACACAACTACCACATATACATGCCACCACATTCACCATACTACACAGCACACACACACATTCACATATACCCACATACTGAATACACCCTAAGTATAGTCCCAACTACTCTCATTCTATACTTTAATAAGCATTATTATTTATGGAAAAAGTGTTATCTAAATCCCCACCTAAACTGGCTAATGAGTTGGAATATTTTTCCAAGTTATTAGTTTGGTTTTGGTATTTTCTGTTCTGTAAACTGCCATATGGCATCTATTTACTTTTATCACTAATATGAGTTAAAATTAATCTTATTTGGGGAATTTGGAAGAAAGTCATAAAATCACTTGAGGTAGCTAGTAATGCCCTAGAGGGAAGAAGAAAATGAAGGCATGGTGGGAGACACTAAGCTAGACTGAGGCTGATAGAGGTGCTGGCAGAACTCTCCCTGTGCATTTGTGCTTTCTGTCTAGTACATTGCTTGTTGCAAAAGTGGCTCAGTTGCAAATAACAGTTAATCCCAGTGTGCTGAAAATAATATTTAATTCTTTAATATTTCTCTGAAGGTAATTCTTGTGATGAAACCATGATTCGTTTTTCTTTTGGTTTATAGCTCTGAGGTGGATGTTCTTGGTCAGTGAATTATGACTGATTGGTAACATTTTAAATTATATCCAAAAATCTACTCATAGTTTACTAAAATGAGTGATCACAAGACATGAGACAAATAATTTACAGCTAATAATTTATAACAAGATCAGTTCTGCCATTAAAAAAAATGCACCAGGGATTAAAAAGCATAAGATGAATGGTAAGTGCTCAGAGCTTTTCTTTGTTCTCAGCACAATGGCGACTCCTTACATTAATAACTTGGCTTTAATGTGGCAAATTTCATTTTGGATGTTTAAAGTACTCTAGACAAAGTTTGAAAAAATAGGTTCGTACTAGGCAAGCACAAGGCCCTGGTTGGATCCCCAACACCAAGTAAATAAGTATATAAATAAATAAAGTGAAACACTCTTCACACAGTCATTTGTTACAATCCACAGCATTCTAGGTCCATGGATGGTCTGTCTTAGAAGATGATTTTTTTCATCAAAAGTTAAAGGTGGGTTAGGAGTTAAATTAGGAAACCTTTTGAAGGACAAACAGGGTTATATTTTCCATATTCCAGTTGGTGGGTGAATCCCCTCCAAGCTCATGAACAGTACTTCTCCTTAAGCCTTGAGGTGAGGAAGGGAGAAAGAAAGCCCTTTTCTCTTTGCTTTGGAATGTGATAGATTATTCCACCAGATGTTGACCCTCAAAACAGCTGCTGGCTATGAACACGGAATAGGTCAGCATGGGAACTGGACTTGAAAATTGTTACTCAGTGAGTCATAGCCTCAATGGGCTCAGCCCTTTTTACTCTTTCAGGTCTCAGAGTTGACTCCCTCCCCCCAACACACACATGTTGATTACATATCCTCTAAGCACCAATTTTCTGCTGAGAAAACTATGGTATATCCATCATCTTGGCTTGGGTCAGAGCTACATAAAGTTTAAGTTTTTTATTTTGATATACCAGAGAACTACCAGGAAGCTTGGGATAGTGGAATGTGTATATGTGTACACACACACACACACACACACACACACACTGTGTTCAAACAGAGATATGCATACATGCTTAGACCTACATTTACAAGTAGTTATACCTGTCTATGTATGTGCACTCATATATGGAGGTGCTCTCAATACGGTGGTTATTAACTGATGAACCATATGAATGCTTAACAGTAAGTTCTAGGGAGACTGAGTCCTTGAAGCTCCTTAAATATCATTTAGGCATGCCAAGTGTTCCTAAAACTGGGGCTAGAGCTCTCTGATCCTGACAACTGTTAAGGAGGTATGGTATCTTCAGTATCTCCAACAGCCATCTCAGTTTATTTATGCATCCACTTGAGCCTCTATATGATACTAGGCCCTTGTCTGCAGTCACTTTAATCATGAGCTTTTCAATTCAGCAAAGATTACTGATGTCTCTTTAGTTTCTTCAAATAGTCAGCAGATCTAGAAATTTTGTACCCACAGCCTCAGCAGACAGTGACAAAGTGCTGTAAGACACCAAGTCTGGTTTTTCCTTTTATAGATGAACATGGTTTCTTATTGTCAGTAGCAGTTATGTGAAACGTAGGGAACGCTGAAACACAGAAGGCAGGTAGAAGTGAAATGGGTAACTAGATTGACTACTTGACTTTGCAAGCAGAGTATCACCTGATGTCAACTGTTACCATACTGCATGGAATCCTGTGGACATCAAACTAGCAAAGCAAAATAAGAACACTGCTTCAGCTTATAGGATTCATCCCTGTTCCATCAATAGAAATGGTGCTCTTTCAAATTTTCAGGTTAAGCTTCAATTTTGTAAATACACTCATAATCAGTGTAAATTAGCATGATTAATTGATAATTAATTAGCACACTTTATTGAGAGTTGTTTATTCAGGAATTGTGAACACTGTGGTATTCTGTATAAACAAGCTTAGAATGTTGATCAGACCTGAAGTTTCACACATCTTAGGAACCCATGCACCTTTCAGATACTAAAACTCCTGCCTCTGATTTTCTGGAAAGAAAAAGATTATTTCGAAGCATTGTTTTGTCATTCCAAATTGATATTTGCTGCCTAGATTATATGACAGTTACTATTGATTAGAATCTTAGCTAAAAATAGTCTCATTAAAATACATGGAAATAGTAAATATTGTCTTAATTATCTCAAGGAAATGAGATTAAAGATGGCTTCTCTTTACTACGACATTAACTCTGTGTCATAATTCCATGTCTGAGGCAAGGCTTGTGTTTAGACTCAGCTAGAAGTAAGTATCTGGGATGTGAAACACATTAATTACAACACAGAAAATTGTTTGCTCTCACATACTAAGAATCTCCACATACTGCCAATCAAGTGTGATTTTCTTTGTTTCTTTTTTTAGTTGGGGACTGAAAACCATAGATCACTCCCATGAATCTTTAAAAAAGGTTTTTAGACTTATTTATCTGTTTGGGAGAGGGCATGTGACACTGTGTAATTGTAGAGGTTAGAATTGGTTTCATCCTTCCGCTATGTAAATTCTTGAATCAAACTCAGGCTGCCTGGCTTGGTGGCAAGTTTTTACCCTCTTACCATCTTAGCTGCCCTGGTATTTTTCTGTACTTGATTGTGGAGTGTGTGTGTGTATGTGTATGTGTATGTGTGTGTGTGTGTTTGTGTGTGTATGTGTGTGTGTTTGTGTATGTGTGTGTATGTGTATGTGTATGTGTGTGTGCTTATATGTTCACATTGTATATGGAGGTCAGAAAACAGCTTATGAGAGTCATCTTTCCCTTTCTCCATAAGATTCCTGGATTGAACTCAGGTTGTCAGGCTGCCATGGTGGATGCTTTCAGTACTGAGCTGTCTCACAGACCTTCACAGGGTTCTTCATGCAACATATCAGTCTACTCTAGAGCTTCATTCAGCAAACCTGATGCACTAAAGTACATTCCCTGTGTGGTTTGCTTGAAAAATTAAAGGTGATGTTGCAGGAGCTTAATCTGTGTTGGTCTTTGCCCTTGGTAGGAAAATGAGGTCTCTTTCTGACCTATTCCTAAAATGATACATTAATACCTTGGCCAGTATTTAAAACAGAAGCCACACTGGAAGAATTACAAAGAGAAAAATAAGAAAACAGTCTTCCAAGTCATCACAGAACACCAGTCAGATAGGCTAAGAAAAACAGGGATGGGGGGGAGGGAGAAACACCAGAGAGTGTGTCTCCTTTGCTGCTTACTGTTGTAGAAGAAAATAAACTGAGGGGCACTTAAATCTCAACTTAAAAAGCAAGCAGCATGGTAGGGTGGGAGAGATGGTTCAGTATTTCAGAGCATGTACTGCTCTTACAAAATATCCAAGTTGAGTTCCACATAGAGTAGCTCACAGTAGTTTCTGAATATCTGATGCCCTCTTCTGCCCTCCTAAGGCATTTGTATTCATGAACACACACACACACACACACACACACACACACACACACACACACACACACACTCACTTAAAAGTAAAATTGTTTTTTAAGCAAGATAGGCTTTGCTTACCAAGCCTGTAGTGTCTGTCAGGTCCACACAAAATGTAGGCAAAGGTGTCCAACCACAGGAGTCAGAGCTTCGACTCTGTTTTTCAGGCTATCTAGCATAGTGGAGGGCCAACAGGAATAGGCAAGGGAGGAGATGATGGTTTAGTGTCATTGCAGTTGTTTTCAGTGAGAACAAAAACTAGAGTGTGGATTCCGAGTGTTAATTCCATCTCACCCTCATGAGAACTTTCATGTTCTTACCTTTGAGCTTCATCATCTGTGAGACCAGTAACGACAGTACTTAGCAGAATAAAAACAGCAATAGCTGGGGGCTGGAGAGATGGCTCAGCGGTTAAGAGCACCGCCTGATCTTCCAGAGGACCCGGGTTCGATTCCCAGCACCCACATGGCAGCTAACAACTGTCTGTAGTTCCAGTTCCAGGCAAACACCAAGGCAAATAAATAAATAATAAATAAATAAAGTTAAAAAAAAAAACAGCAATAGCTAATGTTTACTGGGCATTTACTGTGTCATTGTGCAAGCCTCTTTGCATTTGTCATTTATCTTAATCCTAGTACTTATCTCATTTTCTACATAAGGAATCCAAGGCTTGGAAAGATTAAGAACCTTGCCTCAAGTCAAGAATTCACCTAGGACTTGACTTGAATGAAAAATCCACCTTGAATATGGCATGTGTAAACTGCACTCAACACTTAAGAGTGACCACTGTGATGATTCCCATAGCCACATCCCAAAGTGTTATGCCAGCAACTAACATGTCAGGATTAGGGAGAAGTATAAGTCTGCCATTCACTCTTGCAGCTGGCCAGCTGGCAACTATCAGTAGCTAAAATGACATAGGCATTTTGCAAAGTGTTGTGAAAATGGTAAATTAGTCTTCTTTGTCACCTGTCTGCAGTGTCTATATTCTATTTTAGTAAATAAAGCACTTGGCTGGGCTTGGGGATATTTGTGCTCAAGTCCCATGATTGGGTAAACTTCATTTATATACTCAGACATACATCAGCCTTGTGATATCTTAGGTTTTCACAATCAAAAGCATGCTGCTACTTGACTATTTTTTTTTCCTCTCTGGGGTGGGCATCATGAATTATTAGGCAAGCTATGTTCCATGGCACCCAGGTAGTATAGGACATGACAGAGGTTTCCTGGTTTCCCCATCAGTCAAAACATTGTTTGAAATAATCCATATACAGAAGAGAAAACTTATATTACTGATCTTGATTTTTAACTTCATTTCTTAATTGGAAATTGGTCTTAGCCAATTTAGCGGAAATACGAGATTTTAAAAACAAGGTACTTTATAGCTCAGAATTATTTTAAACAAATAAATAGAAACTTCTACATTCCTGGCATATATTTTTGAAATTGTGTAAATGTGTGTATTTATGGTGTGTGTGCATGTGTCCATGTATGAGTATAGACACAGTGTGCCAGGACTCATGTGAAGAGGTCAGTGGAGAACCTTGGGTGTCAGTGTTTGCACCTTCCATATTGTTGGAGACAAACATGGTCTCTTTGTTGTTTGTGGCTCCCTCACCACAGAAACACTAGGGTTACAAATGTGCATGACCACACTCAGCTTCTGTGTGGGTTCTGAGGGTTTAAACTCTAGTCTTCATACAAGTTCATACCCACTAAGCCACCTCCCCAGTCCCCAGTGTATGCTCAGCTATCATCTCTGCTTCAGTGGTTGACAGAAGAAATAAAAAACATTAAAAAAGTACCCTCATAAGATGTCTCGTCTCATATTTTGGCAAAATTACTATAATTATTCTCTGAAACTCTGCCTAGGTTAACCTTCCATGAATGATAAAGGGAATCTAGGACACGAAGGAGGTGGTTTTTAAAAATAGAATCTAGCAAGATTATGTGTAAGTTTGCAGATGTGTAGCTTCTATTGAAGTTAACAGGAGCTGTGCTGTTAAAATCCCCCTGTGACATGTTGTGTAGTATCCCAGGAAGTCTGGAGAAGGTGCTGAAGAATCATCACATCAGCATCACTTTGATAAACTTGTCACCAGGTAAAATAAAATACATGGATGTTTGCTTCTTCCCCTTGAAATATAAAGTAATTATGGCTATATAAAAACCTTTTACCATAACTAATTAACTAGAAGCTCCTCATAAACTATGTGTCGACAGCACCATATGTCTAATTATCTTTTTTCACCCCGTTGTGATGTTGAATAATGAACAAAACATTACCTGATGAAGTCCTTTATTTTATGATGATGTCTCTAGAGACAAAGGAGACACAAAGGCTTAAATGCCACCTTCAATTACATCTTGGCCTTGGCAGGCTTTCAGCTAGTTTTGATTTGCATGGAAAACACATAAAAGAAAAAGAAAAGAAAGGGGAAAAGAAGGAAGAGAAGGAAGGAGAGAGAGAGAAGAAGAGGGAGGGAAGGCAGGGAGCAGGAGACAATGAGGGATTGGTTGAGTCTTAAACTTATGAGATGTGAAGGCTGGAGAGATGACTCAGTTAAGATCTCTTGCTCCTCTTCCAGAGGCCCTGGGTTCAATCCCAGCATGCATCTGCCAGCTTATAGCATCTGTAACTCCAGTTCCAGGAGGCTCCTACACACTTTTCTGGACTCCATATGCACCAAACTGACATGTAGTATACATGCAGGCAAAATACTCATACACAGAAAAAATACACAGGTGTGGGTCTGGAGAGGTGGCTCAGTGGTTTAGCTCTTGCACATAGCATGAGTTTAATTCCCAACAACCATACAGTGGCTGACAACTGTCTACAGCTCCAGTTCCAGGGAATCTAACATCCAGTTCTGGCCTCTGCAGGCACTAAGTATGCATATGCATAGTTGCATATATGTAGGTAAAACAACAAATATACATAATCTTTAAAATAAAATAAAAGTGTGAGATCTACTCCACAGCTACTTAAGCAGCACATGCCTAGACAGTCTTCTCATATGAAGAAGATCATGGTATAGCTGTTTACTTCCAGATTACTCTCCTGGACACTATGGCTTCTATTTTAATAATTCCATCTACAAGTCTCTTCTCTCCTTGTTCTCTGAGGAAATACTCTAACTAACTCAAATCAGATAAACATGGACTTATGTAACAGAAATAGGAAAGTTTTGTCATTTGTTTGTTTGAGACATGATCTCATTATATAGCCCAGGCTGGTCTTGAACTGTTGCTATCATTCTGCCTCAGCCTTCTGGGTCCTAGGATTACAAGATTCTGTCACCACACAGAGCTGTATCATTCATTCATTTCATGTTCATTTGTGTTTTTTTTTTTCAATATTTGAAAGTAATGGCTCCAACCTTAACTGCATGCACTTTTAGGCAGGACCAGACATGCTGGGAATAGTGAATATTTTCCATTTTTCCTTTCCTAAGCATGTGCACATATTCTAAATATTTCTGTACTTCAGAATTCATGAGTATATTTTTTAGAATTGGATTACTAAAGCCACATTCTAAAACTAACAACTTTGTACTCAAATATTTTACATTAGAACCAAGGTCTTCAAGAGGGAGAGGCTCGGGAGTCCACAGCTACAACCTGGTCCCTTTTCCTGAGTGTCTCTGCTTAATACAACACAGGTTGATTGGCATCTGTTAATAGTGTTAGCACCTACCAAGGAGCTTGCAAAAATATGGATCCTAAGTCAGTATGTTTGAGATGGCTCCCAGGTTACACTCTGAGCCATGTACTTTCCAATGGCATTCTCTCACAAATAATCTTGATCTTCCTTTCTCATCCACACCTCTGAATTCTGTGGACACAGACTAATAATACTTGATCTTAGTCTTGGAACTTGCTCAATCACTACCTCCCCTCCTCCCAACCACCATGATTAACTATTTCTTGTGTCAGAAGTTTACATAACAAGTAGATTCTAAGCTTGCTAGCTTCTTCACTCCCTGGCCAGCAAGTGAACTATAATAGGCCATGCTTAGTTTTATTGATTGACTTCAGTTTAATTGTCTATACCCAACCTAGTAGTATCTTAAGGCATTGAGTAAAATGAAATGAATACTTCTCTCCATTAAAATAAAAATAAGGAACTTCTTAATTTAATAAATAAAATGTATAATGAAACTTACTTAAAAAATTATCTTTCAGGCAAATGTGCTCTATTTTGCCAATGGTAAAGTGGTGATTTAACTAAGTTGATAGAGTGTTGTTTTGGCATGTACAAGGCCTTGTGTTTGTTTCCCAGCATAAACTTGGTGGAGTGGTACATGCATGTGAGATCACCCTTGGCTATATAACAAATTTGAGGCTAGCTGGGGATGCATGAGATGCTGTCTTTAAAAATAAGAATGGAAAATTTGTGATTTGTTCATTTCTGCTACCACTGTGTTTCTTGTGATGCCCCACAACCTTCCAACCCCATCCCAAACATTCCTGGAATCTCTTTCTCCCTAACCCAGTCTGAGGAAACAATTCTTCTCAGACATGATAGAGCGTTGATTGTATGTTGAAGTCATTTGACATTAATTGGGTGGTTTTCTGTGTGCCACATTTTTTTTTAATTGTTGTAGCTTGCCATTTAAATATTTTGTTGTTAGGCCATTTTTGACATATTTATGCCTTATCAAAAGATGTTAAATTAAATTTTGCTGAAGAAATACGTGACCTATGTCTGTACATTCCCCCTATATGTCTGGCATCTGTTCATCCATCCAACAATTAATTCTTGAAAGCCATAATAGTGGCATGATTGATTAATAACCCAAATAAGGTAAGATATGTGTACATAATTGAATTTAATACCCTAATATTTCACAATCAGGGCCTTCTGCATATAACATCTTTTGTGACATCCTTCCGAAGCAGATGGAGGAAAGTAATATGTCACACACAGCACTTAATTAGTAAATTCACTTTGACAGTATTTCAAGCCAGCATGTGGAAAACAAAGATATTAAGTGGAATAATATAAAATTTAATTGTGACTTGTCAAACCAAGCCTTAGAACAGCATCATAAAAGTACCAGAGTGAAGCAGTGATTTGAAAACTAAAACATGGCTGGATCGATTTATGACTGATTTGACCGAATCAGCAATCTAGAAAAGAAAACTAGCTCTTAAATTTGGGCTGAAAGCTTGACAGAGAGTAAGACAGCCTGACCTCCACGCTTAACACATTCCATAAGTAGACAGCAAACATTAAAAATGCCCCGTAGCTCAATGTCTTCAGCCAAAAAGAACTAATCCAATTGAGCGAGACCAAAGGAAACGACTGGGAATGTATGGTTCTGGGATGTCTCTGAGGTATTCAAACCTGAGTCAATTTAAGGACTTGTAAGTTAATAACTAGGACTTTACACATAATCCCGTACTTTACAGGTAGCCAGTGAAGGTTTTATACAACCAGGATAATGTGATTTTCATGCCTGGTGTCAGTCAAAATGTCAGTAACAGAGTTCAAGACCAAGAGAAGTTTCTGGTTAAGTCTGTTAGAGTTCCCAGAAGGACAGGGAGGCAGGTGTAGCCTGCATGCCAGGGAGACACACCTATGGGCAGTGAGGAACAGCAGGGGCAGCAACAGAGGTGGTGAGAAAAGAAGGTGGGGGGGGCACAGCTACAATTATCTGGTAAATAATTAAATAGGAAGCTTAAAAGATATGTCAGGGTAGAAGATTAAGTGAAAATTCATAGTAGAAATTGTAGGAGAGAACAGCCTTCAAAGCTGAAGTTCTGGGTAATTTTCGGATTTACAGTAATGGTGAGAAGCCAGAAGCAGTGAGGATTTTTTTTCTTAGTGTGATTCATCATCAGCCGTTAATAGTCAGGCAGAGAATATCCAGGGGTTCAGTAATTAAGCAGTGAATTTAAGTTCTAAAGGACAAAAAGGAATGCTTTTAAACACACATACAAATTTTACAGATGAACATGTACATACATCTTTTTTTGAGATAGGATCCTCCTATGTAGCCCAGGTTAGCCTTGAACTCATGATCTTCCTGCCTCACTCTTAAGTGCTGGAACTCCCCAAATGCACCACCATCATCCTCCACTTAGGTGAATATTGTAAATGCAATTGATTGGTTTGATTTTTGAAAAGAGAATAAGCCAAGAACTTATGTGGATGAAAGTGTGTGTTTTGATTTCCCAGTGGAAATACTGTAATGTCAGATGATAAGATCATTACAGATTTGACACTGGTTTATGTTGAGTAAAACAGAATGGGAAAGCCACCAAAACCAACTGAACACCCTTAAAATATCTAACCACTGTACTAGCTACTTGGCACATATTCTTTTACTCTCATTTTAATATTGCAAGGGAGGTAGTAATGACAAACTGAACTAGCAAATGACTGTTCAGAGGAGTGTGCAATGCTAGCTCTTGAACATATAACATTTGTGTGCAAATCTGTCACAACAACACTTCCTGGGTTGAATTAGAAATGCAGAAACTCGGGCCTTGTCTTTCATCTGCTGAGTCAGAATCTACCTTAATCAACAGCCATTCCAAGTGTCCCTTCAGATAGTCCTCATGGAAAACCAGACCAGGAGTATGACCAAACTCGGTACTGGACAGATATTCCTGTTGGGAAAATGAGTGGTAATAAGGGGTCCCTCACCAAGGAAGTCCATTGAGAGAGGATTCTCTAGTGGTACTAGGCAGCCAAATATGGAAATGGGATCTTTTCTGTCTGGCTCTTGCACAAGTGCAGAATGGACTCTGAGGAAGAACCATTCTATGAAACTATATTGAGTAACAAATGTTCATTACAGATCAAGAGTTCAAGATAGATTGTTGTGGAGTCAAATTATCTAGGTAGTCTTGGAACTGCTCAGAACTGGCTTTATGACTTCAAACAACTTAATCTTGCACCCCTCAGTTTCGGTGTTTTTTTTAGGGTCATGGTAAGGCATATAGAATGAGCTCAGAGGTTTTCAGCTCCCAATAGTTCACATTTTCTGCTCTGGAGGTTGTGTATAATATGGAACAAGGCTTATATGATGTACCTCTGTTCAGTCAAGGAACTTAGTATTGAAAGGGGAAGCAGTCATTCCTAGGTTTAATGGTAATAAATGCTTTAGTTGAAGAGCACAGCACTCTGAAAACGGTAAGATTGCTATTTGACCCATGAAGAAAATGAGGAAACACCTTTGAGGTAATGGAAACTTTTCTTGTGGTCTAAAACTTGATAAAAAAAACTTTCATGGATGGGGTGTATGATGTAAAAACACCAAACATATATATATATGAAAGAAGAATATAGAACTGGGCATATTAATATGACACTTGCTCACAATATTTATTTAAATTAAATATCCAATAATAAACAATGTACCCTTACATGTATCAGCAAGTTTGCTAGACTGTAAGCATGGTACCCATTTCAGTTAAATTCATCAAGTAGTGAATGTCCATCGTTTGCCAGCATACAACTGATATGGCCTAGATTAATGAGTTTTATTTCCAAAAACATTCCAAAGTGTGATTTTTAAAAATAAACTTTATAATACACTGATATTTAAAAATCAAAAACTGACTTTAAGGCAGATAGACCAGCATTAAAAATTCTAATAAGAAATTGTACACTGCAGTGACTGAGTAATGCCTGATTCAGGGTAGTGAGTACAGAGGCAAAGGGTCCTGACTTGTGTAAGAGGTTGACAGCTGAAAAGTCCTCCTTGGAAATAATGATACAGAATCAAAAATATTCTTATGACTGGGATGGGGAGGTTGCTCAGTTGATAAAATGCTTTCTGCATCCTCAGAACCCACATTAAAAAAGCCAGACATAGTGGTAACTACTTGTAATTGTAGTACTGGGGAGGCAGAAGCAAGTAGATTCCTGGAGCTCACTGGCCATCCAGCTTAGCCTACTTGGTGAACTCAAGGTAAGTAAGAGACTGTCTTAAACATAAGGTCAGTGCTTGAGAGATGGCTCTTCTGTAAGTTGTCTTGGTCTTGGTCTATTATCATAGCAATAGAAAACAAACAAACAAACAAACAAAAAACTAGCCAGACATCAGTGGTGCAAGCTTTTAGTCCCAGCACTCAGGAGGCAGAGGCAGAAACAGGGGGACCTCTTTGAGTTTGAGGGCAGCCTCATCTAAGAGGGAGTTTCAGGACAGCCAAGGCTACACTGAGAAACCCTGTCTTGAAAACAAAACAAAAAAGAAAACAAAAAACCCTAACACAGGTCTAATTATTTTAGATTTGAAATCACAGATACAACAACTTTGTATTAAAATACCCCCTAATTATTCATTAACACTCCTTGGGTTGACACTGGTGCTGTATCTTGGGTTTCTTTTTCCCTGTCATGCATACAGAACCCATTCATAACAGCAGTAACAGTGTGACTAGTGTCCATTTTTGGAATGTATACTGAGCATCATCTACCACCCTAGACAGTGCAGATGCAGCAGTAGGCATCATGACTTGATATGAGCATGATTTTCAGGTACTTCAACACTATGGGGTCAAACATCTAACTGGCATAGCTTTCACTACTTTCCTAAGTATTATTTCTGTTTAAACATGGGTTTGTTTTTTAAATGCTCTATGTGGCAGGATAAGAAAGTTTCATGAAAAACAATGATATGGGAGCCGGAGAGATGGCTCAGTAATTAAGAGCACTAGCTGATCTTCCTGAGGATCCAGGTTCTGTTTTTAGCACCTACATATGAATTCTCATCTGTCTATAACTGCAGTTCCAGGGGATACAACACCCTCTTCTGTAGGTACCAAGCACACAAGCATATATCCAGAAAACCATTTATATACATAAAATCTAAAAACAAAGCAAAAATTAGATAAACACTAAAAAAAAAAACCTGGGTATTTTGGTGCATGCTTGGAATTCCAGCATGTGGGAGACAGAGGCAGGAGAATGAATGCAAGTCAAGAGAATCCTAGTCTCCATACAGAGTTCAGTGCCAGCCAGAGCAACAAAACAGGACCCTGTCTCAATAAGAAGGAAAGAGAGAGAGGGTAGAAGAGAGGAGATCTTGTTTGCATGTCTGTTCCTTTGCTATATAACAATGTGATGAGTGCATCAGAATGTATTTTTGTGCTTAGTTTTTAGAAAATACTTTCTTTGAGCTTCAATATACTTAGTGTCCTAAAGGATGACAATTGACATAAATATGTAAAATTCTCATTGAATCAATACACTTGCTTTACTTTTTTTAAAAAAGATTTTTTATTTATTTATTATGTATACAGTACAGAAGAGGGCACCAGATGTCAGTATAGATGGTTGTGAGCCACCATGTGGCTGCTGGGAATTGAACTCAGGACCTCTGGAAGAACAGTCAGTGCTCTTAACCTCTGAGCCATCTCTCCAGCCCCGCTTTACTTTTTTTCTTATTAAAATCTAAAAATCTGGCAAGTTCTCCAAACACCTCTATTACTTGTGTCTCTTGGGAAGAAATGTAAGAATCATACAGTGTAAGCTCTGTAGTCTTATAGTCTCAGGATCGCTCTGCTGGTGTTCCACTGCTACGAGAGAGGAGCTGTCAGACTAATTTCAGGAGCAGCAGTGATGGAAGATTAGAACTTGTCTCTTGGCTACAGATGTGCAGAAACAGCATTTGAAGTCAGAAACACCGCTGGGTGGGAGCAGAGATCTCTTCTCTGTCTGCTCCCATCTGCCCCACCCTTTCCAGAGTAATCACACGCACTCATCAATCTCATCATTCATTTAGTTCTGTTGATATTACTGTTCCTAAATAAGAAAAAACAGCAAAACTGGGTTCCTTGGTAAAAGGCAAGTAGAACTCTGAGCTTCATGACTAACAATATAAATAATACAATTACACATCATTGTTAATTACTTCTGATCTATCTATAAGCAGAAGTCTTTAAATTTAAAAAAAAAGTTGTCTTAACCCTTTTTTTGTTATCTCCACAGAAGGAAAAATCATCTGTGGATGTGCTATATTCACAAGCATTTAGTTCCCAAGAACCAACTATGATGAGCTTAGTTTGGTTGGAGATATAATATTTCCTTTATACAGAGAGATGTGAACAAGTGTATTTTGATCATAGGAAGTCACCTGAAGGTATGACCTCTGCCAACTCCATATCATTCTCCAGCTGTTACTAAAAACCATCTCTCTTCCCAGATTTTCACATTCATTTCATGTTCTATTACTCCATTCATGCTCCAGCCCTGAGTTTTAATTATTGCACTAACTAATTTCCCACACCTATCCATTCCACTAAAGAAATTTTATGAAACTTCACTTTTGTTTTATTGCTACAAATAAAAAAGTGAACTCCAAAGTGAAAGGTAAGTTTGTGTTATTTAAACCCTGTGGTCCCAAGAATGTGTAGGCCATTAAAAAATCATAACTTTGTTGGTCAAAAGCCCATTCTTGGAAGGCTATGAGTTCTAGGGGTAAGCTATCACTATTGTCTTGCTGGATGGACATGTTGTCAAATTTTCAAATATTTATGTTTATATCCATAGATCTTTGATGCTCTTAACCTCTGCCAATGAAGATTCTTTCTGCAGTGGCTAGTCATTAGTGAAGAGATTCATAACTGGTCAAATTGCTGAGAATAAGTGACCATTGAGCGTTCATATCTAAATGGAACATCTAATACCCCCACACACAGTCTCAGAACATCTAAGAAGAAGAAGTGGAAAGAATGTAAGAGCTGGTAGTTATAAAGGGTACTGTGAAAATGCTATTGTTTAGATATAACATGGTCATTGTATCCATGAGCTTGCATCAGTCATGGATACCTGCACAAGATCAAGCCAACAAGATCAGCCAATACTCCAACTGGCAGCACTAATTTGACTCAGTGGGTTCCAGAGAGAGAGAGAGGGAGGGAGGGAGGGAGGGTATAATGGGAAGTATGTATGAAAAGTTTGGAATAGATATAATCAAGATACATTGCATAAATGAAATTATCAATGAATAAATAAGTCATCCTTTTTTAAAAAAGAATCTTGGCTACAATTCCATCTCTACCAGTTATTTAATCATCATGCTGTTTAATGATCTTAATTTATAAATTTTTATTTTCACAAACATTCATGTGTGCATGCATTTGTGTGTGTGTGTGTGTGTGTGTGTGTGTGTGTGTGTGTGTGTGTGTGTCTAAGAAAGAGGGGAGGGAGAACTGGGGGCACTCACTGCATAGCCCAGGCTGGCACAGACTTTTTAATCCTCTGTCTCAGTCGCCTGTGGATTAAAGAAATGTTATCTATGCCTGATTGCTTTAACTGTTCGAGTAAATTTTTGTCTAAATCATGAGAGGCCCTACTTTGTTGTTTCCTGCGAAAAAATTCAATTGTCCCACAGCCATTCTTTGAAGACATTATTTTTCCCCATCATTTAATGGTGCTGGATTCTAGTTGAGTCAGTTAGCTACAGGAGTTTGGTTTTGTCCAGTACCAGTAAGAGCTTTGAAGCCTCAATGCCTACCCCTAGTGGCCCTCTTTATCCATCAAGACAATGTGTGAAATGCTTCAGCTCAGACTTGAGACTCATGTGTTATGAAGTACTATACTCACCATTATGAAGTCTTTTCTGCTCTTACAGACACATGCTGTGTTAACTATAGAAAAGAAAGATCTTCAATATTTTCCTCACATTGCTCCTCAATGAGCATCTAAGCAGTTATCTTTGGATTGTACATGTCAGGGTATTTGATTTTAAAAGTTGTTTTTTGAGTTGCTGATGAGTTTCATCAAAAATAATTCAATAAATTTTGTCTTGGAATTAAAACAGAATTTCTAGCAATTTCTGAAATTGCTCTAAACTACCCCTGCTGTTTTGAAGTAAATATTTATGTGAAGTGGCTCAGCACTGATAATTATCAACTCAAAATATCAAATCAACTCTGAAAAGTGTTGAAGATGTTCTATGTCCTGTGCATTGATATTCAACCTCAAAGTAACTCTTTATGTAAAAATAAACACACAATCCATCTCATTAGAATGTCATATCAGCTCCCAGATTATAAAGTGAATGCTGATTTGTTTTCTGTACATTAACAACATGCATATATGTACATTGATATACAAGGGAGAAATACTTCCAGTTTTGATTTCAACCAATATGCACACAAAGTTATGTACATCAATTATTTTTAAGCACTTATCTCTGTTGTAATTTATTTATGACCTAAGCATTTGAGTTATTAGACATAGATTTTTTAAAGTTTCTTAATCTGAGCTAGGCGATGGAGATGCACACTTTTACTCCTAGCACTCTGGAGGTTGAAGCAGATAGATCTTTGAGTTCCAGAACATCCTGGTCTATAAGCCAGAGCTACGCAGAAAAATCCTGTCTAAAAATAATCAAAATCAAAACAAACAAAAAAGTTTCATTTGTAGTTAACAAAACTAGAGAACTACTTTGTCTTTGTCATTACTAAAGTCTATGAAGATGTTTTTGTAAAAGACTATTTATTTATGTACAATAGAACACCTTACTATAGTACAAAATAATAATCATTCTCAAGTTTTGACAAACATTCACATTTAATGAAGGTTTATTTATAACACCTTCAGATTTCATGGGTTCTGGAACCATAGGAAAGGAGCAGAGATGGTTTTACTCTGTGTGTCTATCACTGTTAAATCATTTATTATAATTGCAACTGGGAAGACAGCTTAGTCAGTAAAGTGCCTGTATTGAAAGCATAAAGATGAATTCAATCCCTAGTACCACATTTTAAAATAACTGGTGGATCTGAAGAGCCAGCTCAAAAACAAAGAGTGATTTCTGTTCTTCCAGAGCACCTGGGTTTGGTTCTCAGTATTCACTCATGTGACTCACAATTGCCTATGACTCCAGATCAAGAGTATCTGACACTTTCTTATGGACTTTGAGAGTATCTGCACATATGTGGCAAGGAGAGAGAGACAGAGATAGAGACAGAGACAGAGAGACACACAAACACACAAAGAGAAAGGCAGAGAGAGATCACAAAAATGTAATGAGAAAGAGAAGCATGTGGTCTCGTGTCTATGTAATCATAGCAATGGGGAAGCAGAGAAAGATGGATCATTATCCACATTATCCAGCCAGCTTAACCTAGTAGGCAGGTTCTGAGCCAGTGAGACACCTTGATGAAAACACACAAACAAGCAAACAAACACCATAGTGACAGAGCCTGACAAATAACAGCCAAGTTTGTCTTCTGGCCTCCACATACATACATAACCATGCAAACACATGCACACAAGTTTTTTAAATTACAAATCAACACTATGACACACTTGGGTCATTCCAAAGAAAAATGAAACATAGAAATCTACACTTCCAAAGCAGATAACAAAAGGGAATTCCATACATGACAATTCTGCTTATAACATTCCCATTCTGTGTTCACATCTACTTCAGTATATCAAGTGTCTACAGAAATTATGGCATATGCTATGTAGCCAGTTTAGAAAGTAACAACACTAGTATCTGGTTAGAAATGTTGACCATAAGAAATATGTTAACCCTAATATGATGCTAGCTCCTAAATTCTCATTTATTCATGTTTTCTCCTGGTTCAATTTGTTAAGGCCTTGTGGCTTTTATTCCACAAGCCATACTTGTAATCTTTTCAGTCTTAGAAAGACATAGAATTATAGTTTCAATGAATTGTATTTCCAGACCACAGACATCTGTACTCTAGTCACTACAGTGAAGGACAGTCATGATCTTTTATAACACAGAAATTCTGTCCTCATTATTTTCAAACTGTCATGTGCCCTTGTGGGTCATGACAATTACAATATGTGTTTTTATGAACTTTGAATCATTAACCATATTATAAAACCAGCCCACTACACATATCTCAAATATTATGGTAATGATAATGGACATATCTCAAATATTTTATACTTAATAGAAACTTTGATCTTAAGAGACACCATATCTTCACCACCAGTAGCAACTGAGTGAAGGCGCTACCATGACACTGGTGACTTTGTATGCTTGCTTTGTCTCTAACATGATTTCTCAGGACATTGTTCCCGAAGTCCAGAGGTAACTATCACATGTTTAGTGTTTCATTCAAAACTATTTGTTTTTCCTCCTTTCTCATTTGGAACCACATAGAAGTACTCACCGAAAACTCTGCATGGGCAAACTGATGCTGGATGAGCACATTGCCTTCAGATCCATGCTATGATGAATGGGTAGACTCGCTAGCCTTCAGTAGATGACTCAGAAATATTATAATAAATTAAACAGTAATTTCCACTTTGTAATATATGTCCAGTCTTGACCCACTGGGTATATGTATAATTTATATTGTAAATGTATAATTTATATTTAATATGTATAATTTAAATTTATATTGTTGCTGATGTTTTGAGATAAGGAGTTCAGTGGAGATTTTCTTTAATGGACTTCCTGCTGTCAGCAGCAGCCGGATGAGGTATGATCCAATGAAAATTGCAAAGGCCAGCATGGTACCATCCAAACTTTCTGCTACCCTTACTCACTATAAGCATTATGTGTAATCAGATCCAACAAAGCCCCTGGTCTGTGCTGGTGATGATTTCTTCGGCTTACTTATCAGACGATAGGTTTTCATAGTTTTGGTTTTGGTCAATTGCATTTCTGTGTCTGGAGCAGAAAAGGGAAGTGTGTCAAATCCACTTAACCAGGTCTTGAATTTGGGGTCAAAGATATGTGGTAACTTCCACACTAGTCTGCAAACATCTGGCATCCCAGATGGAAATAGCAACAACTCTCCTCTTATTTTCATAACTGCATTATAGAAGATGTCTGCTGGCTTTCTCCTCGGTGAGTTTAATTCACACCAATATTTTAAGGAAGATTAGAAAAAGGGGGGAGGGAGAAAGAAAACATCTCTGACAGCACAGAAAGTCCGGTTTCATGTGTCCTTCATAAAAAGATTCAGAGGTAATTACAGATCTTGTAGGCTTATTTTGTGAACCAAATCAACTATGTATCATGTCCTGTGCTAAGGAGCAATATGCACCACCAACATGCATATTTTAACTCAAATTTAGAGTGTGTGTTTATCCTTTAAAATAAGCTTCACTGCTCATTCTTATCTTTTAGTAAATCCAGCTGAAAATCCATCCCATAGTTTTCCACGTTACCATTCTCCTCACTTGGAACTTTGACCTTAAGAGACACCATATCTTCACCACCACCAGCAACTGAATGAAGGCATTACAGTGACACTGGTGACTTTGTACATTTGTTTTGCCTCTAACATGATTTTTCAGTACATTGATCAAATTTGCTGGAGGTTTTTTTTAATTTTTATTAATTTATTTATTTTTATTGTGAAAAGAATCATATATACATATATATATATATTTATCCATGTATCCCCTTGTTCAGGATCCCTTCCCCCTCCCGCCCCTCCCAGTCACTCACTCTTCTCTCCATCAGTTCATCTCCTCCCCAGCAACAGCAGGAGGTCTCAAGGTTCCAAGGTGGCTTAGTTCAGCATCCACTCCAGGCAGATCTGCTTTCCTCACCCCAACATCAAGACTGGGTCAGGTGTTTCTCTGGAGGGAATGGGCTCCAAGGTGCTGGTCCAAGGTGTTTCAGATCTCAAGCTGTTTAGTGGTTGTGGTTTGCAGCTTGGACATGCTAAGCTTTTTTTGTTTAAAGTCCATCAGTGAGTGAGTACATCCCCTGTTTATCTTTCTGAGTTTGTGAGACCTCGCTCAGGAGCATATTCTCCAAATCGATCCATATGCCTGCAAATTTTAGGATATCATTTTTTTCTCACTGCTGAGTAGTACTCCATTGTGTAAATGTACCATCGTTTGTTAATCCATTCCTCAGTTGAGGGGTATCTAGGTTGTTTCCAGATTCTTGCTATTACAAATAATGCTGCTATGAACATAGTTGAGCTAATGCCTTTGGAGAGCAAATGTGTATCTTTAGGGTATATATCCAGGAGTGGTATTGCTGGGTCTTTGGGGAGATTGCTGGAGTTTTTTCGTCTCCAAGAAGTAATAAAGAAGTCAGAGAGACTCAGCTCCTACCTGAAAAGAGCCCTTGAGAAACCAGCCACAGAATCACAGACCCCAAACTGACAGGTGTAGAGTCATATAGCTGCTGTCTCCATGTGAAGAAGGGGAAGTAGGGGCAGAATCCTGACTAACACAGGACTGACAGTATACTCCTCAGGATCAGACTCCTAAAAGCAAGAGTGTTGGGGCAGATGACATGGCTCAGTGGGTAAAGGCATTTGCTGCCAAGCAAGTTGACCTATGTTTGACCCTTAAAAATCACTTGGTGGAAGGAGAGAATCAACTTCAGGGAGTTGCCTTATGAATACCACAGGTATGCCATTGCATATATAATAAGTAATATATAAGATATAGCATATAAAGCAATAGCTGAGAGGATTAGTTGCTGTTGTTCAGGTCTAGATATTGAACCCAAGGTTTTATGCTTGCTAAGCAAATCTTCTACCATTGACCTCTAACTCCAGCCAAGACCAGGCATTCTGTCTCTTGTTGACATAAACCCTGAGCAATGCTAAGGAAGGGTAATTGTGATAATACAGTGAGATCCTCATAAATATCTACAAAATTAGTGAGTGATCTTCACTAATTAAAGCTAACTCAAGCCTAAGCCAGTTGAGCACATACATTCTGCCATGTAACACATACATACACACACACACACACACACACACAAAACTTAATTACTTCCTTATATTGCCTTAACAAAGGAACATAAAACTGAATTTCCAGGAACAAATAGCTTGGTGCATTCATTTTCTTTTCTATAAGCTAAGATAACCTTGGACCTATGTATTTCACACGGCTTTCTTATACTAAATTAGATCATAGACAGCAAACTCTGCATGGTGGTAGAAATATTATAATAATCAACAAATGACCTTTACTATTTGGTTCATTTATTACAAAGGTGCTACCTGCAGTAAAGATTAGGCAAGGATGCTCTCAGGTGATGCCAGACTTCTATCAGGGGTCATGCTAGAAGCTACCCCACTGCATACTTGTGAGTGAGAATCAAGTGTCCAGAAGCAAGGAGAATTAACACAGGCACAGGGATGTGCAAAGTGTGGAGGGGGAACACAGGGAAGCACTCAAGAAGAAAGCAGGCCAGGCTGAGGCTTACGCTAAGTATCTCACACAATCCAGAGGCTGTACTTCTCATAACCAGTCCAGGTAGAAGATTCTAGTGCAGCTTCAAAAATTCTGGATGGACATAATTATCAACATCTTGGAGAGTCTAAGGCATTGGTAGATAAACTACTTTGAAGCACAGGCACCTGAAAGCAGAGATTTTTTTGAAGGGGACATTCTGGCAGGTCCTAAAAGGACTGGGATTGAGCTCTAATGAGCTCCAGAGATGTTCTAAGTAGCAGAGTGCACAGACAGAAAGGACAGACAGCAGCAAGCTTTCTGGTTGGACTATCTTTGGATCACCAGCCCATGAATAATGACATGGAGACTTATTAATTACAAAAGCTTGACCTTAGCTTAGACTTTCCCCAACTAGTTTTTATAACTTAAATCGTATTTCCTTAATCCACATTCTGCTATGTGATGCAGTTATCTGTTACAAAAGGTTTCTGACCCCATTCAGGCCAGGGTCCAGACCTGTCCACCGCTGCTTCCCACCCCAAAAATGACTCAGACTCTTATATTAATTTCATCCTGTTTGGCCTATGTCTCAGGCACATTGCTAGCTAGCTCTTTCATCTTAATTCAACTCATTTTCACTAATCTGTTCTTCCACGTGGCCCATGGCTCACCTGTATTCCTACATGCTTCTTCTTTGGCAGCTGGATAGAGTCTAACTGGCTCTGCCCTCCTCCTACCTGAACCTCAATTTCCCCACCTCCTTCTATAGTGCCTAGCATGGCCAAAACAGTTCCTTTATTTAAAGAATGATATTCTCAGCATACAGGCATTACCACATCAGTTATCTCTTCTTAGTATGGCACATCCAACTTGCTCTGAGTCTGCTGGAGAAAACATATGTCTAGATTCCTCCTCCCAGCTTCTCTTTCTCTCTCTGCCTACTCTTTCCTGCCATTTAGCTTGTTATTAAACTAGTCCGAAGGTGCCTTAGGCAGACACACATCTTTATAGTGTCAAAACAATAGCCTGCAACAACAGATGAACAGGTTTCATCTGGGTAGAGGAAAGAGACCACAGGACTTAATGGGTCTGTACACTCTAGGTATCAGAGGGTGAGCTCTAAAAACTCACTGGATCCCGGGGGGAAGTAACGAATATACAGGATCCAACCACCACAACCTTCTCTGTCCCACATATTGCAAGTGGAGTGTTTCCCTCAGGCTCTGCCTATGGGATCACACATAGGCTTTGTTGGCCTGATTAGCACTCAAGTGGACCCACTTCAGATACCTAAGGGAAGAACATTACAAACAGCTTACCTTCCTTAGCCTTAATTACTGAGATCCCTCTGGCCACTGCTGTGAAAGGCCTGAGAAGAAAATCCAGAAGATCACACTGAAAACTTGGTCACCTGTTGTAGAAAGTTTTCCCGGGCCCGTTCGGGGATGGAAGGTTTGGAACCTGGCCTGCGGTGGCTTTTGTCCCCCAAAGAAATGGATCAGACACTTATATACTTTATACTGTTTGGCCCATGTCTTAAGCACATTACTAGCTAGCTCTTTCATCTTAATTCAACCCATTCCCATTAATCTATCTGCCACGTGGCCCACGGCTCACTTGTATCTCTTACATGTCTGTCTTCTTCGGGGGTCGGATGGAGACTAACTCCGCCCTTCTCCTACCTGCCTGTCCTCTGATTTTCCACCCACTTCTACGGTGCTCTACATAGGCCAAACCAGTCCTTTATTTACAGCATACAGAGAGCATTTCCACCACAGTCACCAGCCTGTGGCACTATTGAAAGATGAAGCAACCATTAGGTAGTAGGATTGGCCACTACAGAGATAAGTATAGATGTTCTTAAAAACAAAAAACAAAACAAAACAAAAAAAATAAACCTACTTATGTGATTCAGCTGTAGCATTTGAGTATTTGCCCTAAAGACTCCAGATCAAAATATCTCAGAGGTACTCACATGTCAGTCTTACTACAGCACCATTCACAATAACTAAGTTGTGGAAATAGCCTGGGTGTCCATCAGCAGAGGAATGGATAAAGAATATGCAGTGAATTCACAATGGTTATTTTTTTCAGCCATAAAGAAGAATGAAGTTATGCTGTTTTTCTGTAAAATACATGCAAATTGAAGATGATCATATTAAGTGAATTTAGCTAGTCTCAGAAACACAAGTATTGTATATTTTCTCTCAATTGTAGTTCTTACACCTTTATATAGAGACATACAATTATATCTGTACAGATGAGGTAAAAGTGGAAGAGAAACTGTCTTAGGAATTAAGGGAGAGGGTAGGATAAGAGGAGAGGGAGGGGAAAGACGAGGTAGAATGGAAGGAATATGCTCAATGTACAATATATACTTGTAAGAAAATGTCCTCTGCACCCTAGTATCATGTACAATGAACATACACTATTCAAAAATTTTAAATATCTTTTAAAACTTGTTTTTTTTGTCACAGAAAATTAGCTAGACAACTGTGCAACTATCCAGACAGATTTCTAGGTTTCTTAGGGCCAAGGCTTTTGGATTTAAAAACAGCAGAAGGAACCATCACATTAGAAGGGAAGCAAGCTGAGAAGGGGAAGAGGCAGGACAGGAATGGGAGGAACAAGAGATGGTTTGGGATGAGTCTGATTGAAATACACTATGTACATATAAAAAAGCCACAATAAAACCTGTGGTGATATATTTAATAAAATAGCCTGGAATGTCAGAGGAGAGAGCTATCACTCCGGTCTCCCTCCCCCTCAAGACAGGGTTTTCAGTGTAACAGTCCTGGCCATCCTGGAACTTACTCTATAGACCAGGCTGACCTCAAACTCACAGAGATCCAGATGAGTCTGTCTCCTGAGTGATGGGATTAAAGTTGTGGGTCACCACTCCCTGGCCTTCATGGTTTGACTGTGGGTGATTCTGTCCTCTGATATTCCAGACTAATTTTATTAAATATACAACATATCATCACAGAAACCCACTATTGTGTATAATTAATACGCACTAATAGAAACATTTTAAAACAGAGAATGTGGTGGTGGGGCAAACATAGAACATGGAGTTAAACCTGAACTTCAGATAGTTCATGCTCATTAGTATCCATTCCATTGTGCTTAGAAAAAAGTTGCATGGAGTAATTTTCCCCTAAATTTTTGCTAAACTGAACTAGACATCAACATCATTTCAACTCATTGATCAATATAAAAATTTAGAAAACACTTACATACCAGTGTCTAGGTGCTAGGTATTTCTCTACATGACTCTTGGAAAATTCTACCTTTATCAAGCAGACATCAGAATCCATGAATATAAAAGAGTCATGCATATTAGTCTCTTGTTAGAATTTTAAATCTCTGCAGTATCTTTATTTGGAAGGTCAACACAATCTGGATTTAATGGCTCTCAGAGTAAAGTTTTGTATTTATAATTTTCCTTCGAGTATGGAAGTAGAACTATCCAAGTTTTTAAAAAAATGAGAAAGCATAAACATACAAGGAAGGCAATAACGTCACCCTTCATAGAGGCCCTCTCTGTGTTTCTTTAGATAGACATCTCTTGAGAAACTAATAAATAAGCAACTTTAATGTCTGCTTCTTCTGTTATGTAACACATAAGGTCCAACTACTCTTTACCTCTTTTTTTTTTTTTTTTGTCTACAGCTAGTGCCTATGGCGCTATCTGACTGAAGTTATTTGTTTGGTTTTTATTTGTACTCTATCTCTTATTACTAGAATCAAACTACCCTTTCCATCTCCAACGCAGGTACATAGTTGATGCCCAATAAATCTTTCATAAATGTATTCTCATCATTTCTCTTATGTGTATTTTCTCTATTGTGGTGATATATTGTATATTTAATAAAAATATAAATATAGAACAGAAATATAAAGAACAGAATCACCCACAGTCAAACCATGGTGACTCACACTTTAATTCCATCACTCAGGAGACAGAGACTCATCTGAATCTCTGTGAGCTCAAGGCCTAAAAGCCAAGCAGTGGTGGCACATGCCATTAGTCCCAGCACTTGGGAGGAAGAGGCAGGCAGATTTCTGTGAGTTCCAGGCCAGCCTGGTCTATAGAGTGAGTTCCAGGACAGCCAAGACTGTTACACAGAAAAACTTGTCTCAGAAAAAAAAAATAAACAAGCAAAAACAAAACAAAAGGCTGGAAGAGATGGCTCTGTCCTCTGATATTCCAGACTACTTTTATTAAATACATAATTTATCATCACACTCTGTGGCCAGTTCAGCATGATAACATAGCACATTATATCTTTGGCTATAGGTATTACATAAGTAATTATTGTGTTCATGATTACTTCCACTCAACACTGAAAAACGTTAGAATTTTATTTATATTTTAGTGACCAATATAATCCCCCAAATTCTATACAGATTAAAGTGGTTATAATAATGCTTTCTAAAGCTTTTAAAGTGCAAGTGAAGTCTTGCTTATTTCTAATTTCAAAGGGTTTATCCTCTCCCTCCCGAGACACTCATGGGTAGAAGTTTGGCAGTACACATTCTATGTGAAAACACATTTGACTAGGTCAATAGAAAATGACATCTCCAAATGTCCTAAAAAAGTCAAAGTTTCATTTTTCTTCCGAATGCTTGATATACCAGCATGAAGTATAAAAAATTCGCCAGGCACTGGAGAAATAGAAATGGGGTATCTGTTGGATTGTAATTGGAGTCTGAAAAGATTTCTTATCATGGCCCTAGGACATACTGAAGCACAAAGATGAGTGCTTGGTTTGGCTTATGGATTTTTTTCCATTAAATTACATCTCATTGCATATATTACCACAATGTAGCCATGAAATAGATAACAAGGACACATATTGCTCTTGTACTATGGGATTGGAAACAATCAACCCTGTAAAGTACTTGGGCATCTATTATTTGCCCAGTTCTAGACTAAGTAAAAGGAGCTTATAGGGTGGGTGTAAAATTAAATCGCTTTCTGCAATTAGAAAGAAAACAAAGCAAAACAGAGTGGCTCTCATTTATTATATATATCAACATTCCAGGTTGGAGAAGACTATTCTAGCTTGATTTTCTGTTGCTCTGACAAACCTCCTTGGACTATTAGAAACTTTCGGTTTACACATTGAGATCACAGTCTATCACTGAGAGAAGTCGAGGCAGAAGTCAAGGTAAGAACAGGTACAAGAACCAAAGCAGAACTCCTACTTGCTGTTTTGCTCTCTGGTTCTCTATTCAGATTGGTTTTTTGTTTGTTTGTTCGTTTTGTTTTGTTTTGTTTTGTTTGTTTTGTTTTTAGCCAGCCTAGGACAACTTGCCAAAGGATGATATCACCCACAGTGGACCAACTCTTCCCTTCTCAATTATTAATGAGAACAATTCTCCACAGACATAGCCAAAGCCAAACTGATCTGAGCAATCCCCTATTGTAACAGTCTTGGATGACTCGGGGCCATATCCAGGTGGCAGCTGTATCTTATTAGAACAAGAAAATAGGTGGGTATAGGCAATATAAAAAGGTCGTAGGCCTAAAGATGAAAGAGAAACAGAGAAAGAGTAATAGGGCCTACTTGTGTGCTGTCTTCAGGTCCCATTCTCAGGGGTCTGCAGGAATTTCCTCTGTCTCCTAACAGGTCCCCTATGATCTCACATAGGAAGCTACAGGGTACATTAACACTTTCTCAGGTGAGATGAACGGTAGCATTCAGGATAGACTTTTTGTGGAAAATGACAAAGAGGTAGGCACGAAATCCTGGATGGCAGGGCTGGAGAGAGACCTCAGCTCAGCCAGGGAAGAAGCTTCCAATTCTTTAGGAGGAGAAAGCTCAAAGAACAGGAGTGTTCTAGTGGCAAAGAAGTTGGAGTCTTTTCAAACAAATATTCATATTTTAGTATCATTCCTTGGAAAGCCCACTTTTTTGCATAGAATCTGGATCACTTTGCTCAGAAATTGATCAAAATCAATCAAGTTCTTAACTGTGAGTATACTTTTGGGTTCTCTATTTTGTGCCTGATTGATTTTCACTTAAATGTATCACTCATAGCCTTATTATAGCTCTGTAGTAACTCATAAAGTTAGAAAGTGTGAGCCCTCTAATTCTGAGCTATTTTTTCAAGATCGCTCTAACTCATAGCTCTCAGGCTGCATGGCATGTGAGTAAAGTAGTTATAAATAGGTCCAACACAAAATCATAGACTTATTTAAAACATCTTAAGTTTTTTCGGTTTTTGGTAAATCAATCATGTGGTTCTTAAACATAAAATTTAAAAATAACAATGTTGAATGTAATATGAAAAGGTTGGGCAACCCTTCAGGGTATTTAGGGTCCTTTACTTTTCTGTATGAATATTAAAGTTAATAAATCAATTTCTTCGAAATAAAGCCCATTAGGCTTTTTTAAAAAAATTTCCCAGAATAGCTTTAAACTTTTGATCTTTTTGTCTCAGTCTCCTGAGTGTTGGGTTTATAGGTATGCACTAACATATGCAGTTTGGTTATGTTCACATCAAATTTAAGGGTCAATTTGGGAAGATTCCATTTTAATAATACTGAGTCCTCAGACTTGAGGTTCAGCAAATTATCATCAGCAGACAAAATGTAGCTCAATTTTATATTCCCCTGAGCTAAGAAGGGTTTTGCACATTTTAAAAAAGTGATGAAAACCAAAGAATATGGCGCCAAAAGCAATATAAACTAAAAAAACAACAATGCCCTAAAGAAAGCTCTCCAACTTCTGCTCTAATTTTCAAATGCAACACATTTCTCCATCTATTTCCTATCATAATTTCACTTTTTCAGTATTTTGTAGCCTTCAACCCATGGGTCTTATACCTTAAATCAATGTTCAAGTCTCGTTATTGTAAAGAATACTTTGAGGATTATTGCTGGGAATAGTGAGGACAAGAACAATGACAGGCTTGTTTAATTTTTAGTGACACAGATTACATGGTAAAAATATTAAGGTATATTTAAGCAACACTGTGGAAGGAGTCATCTAGGTGAAAGTAGGGGACAGTGGGAGTCTATCCTATTTAAATTGAGAGGTGCTAGACAAATGGTTTAGTAGTGGAAGAAAAAGAAAGGAGTTTTTTTTTTCCCCCTAAACCATTTCAAAGGAAGCAAAAGCAGGATTGGTAATGGATTGGATAAAAAGGATGAAAGGGACGGGAGAGTCAAAGACAACTTCAAGGTTTCTAGCCTGTGATGTTAAATGGCTCGTCCATGGTGATTTTTATTTGGTTTACTTTATCATCTGGACACACAAATGGGATTTCCCCACATCCAGCTATTGTAGCTCCCTACATTCAGATTTACTATTGAAATTACCACCTATCTCTTCACACCCTGTTAGCGAACAGGTAGTATTTTGATGGATGTTACATGATCAGAGAAATCCCAGGTCTTGGTGGCATATGGAACACAGTTTCCTTTAAATCTTCACTTTAATTAGTCATCCCTTAATATTTGAAATCTTTCTGACCATGTGGTCATTTCTTAGAATGCTACTTTTTACAACATCGTTTGTTCAGAAATTATTAGCTCTCTATGAAATTTTATATTATTTATGACATTTGAATTAGTGATTTTATCCCCTTTTTCTATCTTTTGGCTTTTTTTTTTTTTTTTTTTTTTTTTTTTTTTTTTTTTTTTTTTTTTTTTTTTTTTTTTTTTTTTTTTTTTTTTTTTTTTTTTTTTTTTTTTTTTTTTTTTTTTTTTTTTTTTTTTTTTTTTTTTTTTTTTTTTTTTTTTTTTTTTTTTTTTTTTTTTTTTTTGAAGTCTATTAAACCTCCTTAAAAATATTTATGTGTGTTTAGTTAACAAAAGCGCCTGCAAGTCGAATCCATGCTGGGAAAAGGTTCAGGTAAGCTCTCTATATAAGCTTACAGACAATTGTGTAAATCTTCAGCCATTAAAGAGAAAGGAGAAAAAAGCCACCCTCATTACACTGCTGTCATTTGCTCTTCATCTCCTGTCCTCTTTAGCGGCATTAAGATGGGATGTAAATTTGCCAGTTAATGCTGTTAGAAAATGGATGGTTCAAGAAGGGCAGGAATTAGAGATCAGTATTAGGTGCAGATAAGCTCCTTTGCCTCCGCAGTGGCGGCTGTTTAACATTCATGGGAAAATCATCATCAAACAGCGTTATCACAGCTCTGTTGATGGCTGAGGAACTTCATCACTATGATAATTTTTTTTATAGCTGTGAGCCAAAAAGCTCCCTTTTATTTCTGCTGTCTAGAGCTGTGATAGAAGCTTGTTTATATGGGGAGAATACAGCAGGCCCTGGGCTCCACAGCCGGGTTTGATTTCTTCTTGCCTCCCCTCCGCACCCTGCTCATGTGTGTTGCACTAAACAGTCCCTACTGATAAAAATACATACATACAGAGGAAAATGGAAGTCCTCCAACAATCCTTCAAAGCAGAACAGATATTTTTATGATCAGTAATTCAAAGTTTGACAAGCGATGCCATTCTGTAATGAAACTGTCATCCATTTTATTGTGGGCAAAATGTTAAGTCTGTAAATGGAACACAGAGGGGCTAGGGGCAGGCCAAAGGCAGAGAAAATAATGCCTGGCTTTACATACCTGAAAAGCAACTGTTCCCCGCAGAGTGTCCCTCTAGTGGCATATTTTTTTTCACCAATGGGCTAAGTCTGCTAAGCTCCGTGTCTATAGTTATTCCTTGTGGAGTCAGGCAGAGTCACCTAGAGACCTAGTCTTCCTTAATTCCTTTTGGCTCAGTTACATTCTTGCATTTGCAATATTTAGGGCAACATTGGTTCTGTTGCTCTAAATTTACCAAATCAGCTTAAGAACACAATCTTTGCACATGATGTTTTCTTGACATGTTTAGACATCTTCAGATATATTCAAGATAAAAGTCACAGTCCTTCCATGTAACACACAGGAGCCATATTCTTTTTTGGTAGATAAAGAAACTATTCAAAGAATATTTAAATTTATTACCATACCCAAGCTTAGGCTTCTATGCAGCTTTGACCTTTTTTTTTTTTTTTTCTTTTTGTTTTTTGAGGCATAACAGCTTTAAGTGCCCACACCCTCTTGGGGATGCAGATAGGAAGGTGTGGTACTCAGAATCATTCTTATATTCCAAACAAAAAAGAACTATCATTTAAAGTGTGGATTTGAATTCAGGATTGATTGAACTACTTTGGTAATTTACTTTCCACTCTAACTCTTCTGTTTCTTTCCCTGAGAGCCAACTTCTAGTTCTGCCATGGTGGGCTGAATTATGCTTGGAGTCTGGAGATAAGGACTTTTGTCTATGAGGCTCAGCTTAGACGACTAAACTCATTTCCCACAAGACTAGAGTTTGAATCCAGTTAGGATCCTGGAGGTGAAAGGCTACTTTCCTTATCACTTAAGTATAGCTATTTAAACATAAGTTTAAAAGAGATACTGCAGGATGGAGGGACATCGTTGTCCCTCTCAGGATAATCTTAGGGACAGCTGGCTGCCTGTTCCCTGAAGATCAGATAACCCTCTTCAGACCCAAATAGCTTTGTCCACCTCTGACTTCTCAAGATCAAGAGCCAAGGATGCTTCCCCATTCCAAGATTTTCTGGTTCAAGCTTGTTTTTTTTTTTTTTAAAAAAAAGTATTTAATTTTCATGAGCACATTTTTTGAGCTGACTCTAGGTTTAAGACTTAATACTGAGAGAGTCCCTTTGTTGGTAAAGAAATCACAGGTACTTCCTACATGGGAGCCATTGGAGCTTGACATTCTGACTATAGAAGCCAGACATGGCCCCTGTTTTACAAGGGCATTACCTTGGAAAACCTACTCTATGATGCACAAGGAAATCTCTTGCTACCAAGGCAACCACATATAAAGGGTTCCTCATCCTCTTCTTCTCATGTTGATGGAAATTCTATTCACTTCATTCTATGCACATTTACTGCTGATCTCTGCCATCATGTAAATGTCAAGAAGGTTACATTTGTGGCTTTCTGGGTTGGGTTTTTCTTTCTTCTTTTCTCTCTCTCTTTCTTTCTTTTGTCTTTTCCTTTCTTTTTCTTCCATTTTTTTTTCTTTTTTTGTTCCCTCTTTTCTTTTTTTTTTTTTTTTCTGTGCTATCTCCAGGGTCTAGGATACCAGATGGCAGGTGGTCCATGCTCAGAAAATATTTACAGAATAAACAGATTCACATCCTAGGGGTGAGCAATGGAAATTACAACACAGAACTCAAGTCCCAAGGGAAGTGGGATATTTCAGAAGTCACCAGAAAGTAACCTTTTTCTTAGAGTACATGAAGGGAAGGTGGAAGTTTGTCCAACTCTAAAGATGGTCTTAAACAGGCCGATTATGAGGAAGAAGTATGCTGCTCATCCTTTGAAATGGAACAGATTGAAAAGAGTCCACATGGTTGGGGTAAAAACCCTGTACCAATAGTTGCAAGAAGTAACATTTATTGTCCTGCCTTGTCCTTTGTTTCTGGGGATAAGCCATCAAAGATCCCCCATTTGGGTTATAAAAACTGCATAACTAAGTCATGAGTCATTAGTGACCTTTTTCTGGTAGCTAAAGAAAGGAGTCCCAGGGAAAAGGACAGGTCGGAGTGCCCATTAGAATGCCAAATAGAAAGTAGCCCGCACTAGACCTGGGATCATCAATGTGTCACTTACAAAGGCTTCAGAGCAGCCCTTATGACCCATATAAACTAGGTCGCTCACATTTAGCAACACTGAAATCACACATCTTCTGATTCAGTTCATTTTACACTAACAACTATAAAAAAAGGTTTTGCATTCACAAGAACAAATAGCAATGATAACTCCTTTGGCTCTTTTGGCAAGCCATAAGCAATTTTCTAGCTCTCTGTTCACTCTTTAAATCCACCCATCTATCTCATCTTGAATGAGCTTTTCTTCCCTTAGGAAAAACAAAAACAAAAAAATAATAATTAACTTATTAGTAGCTAGGACCCATTATAAAGGTATCTTGTATTCACAGTATGTAAGGCTGTGACTCAGTTGTTAATGCACTTTTATCTAATTTTGACTTTGGAGTTAAGGATAGTTGAGTAACTAAAAATTTTATTTACATTATTATATAAATTTGTGCATGTACTTATATGCATTCAATAGATTTATAGCAGAGTTCAGCTTTAATTCAAAGCTAAATTTTTACAAGTTACAAGTACACACAAAGAGAGAGAGAGAGAGAGAGAGAGAGAGAGAACCAAGAGCTTCACATGCTAAGATAGCACTCACCCACAGAGTTACTCCACCAGCCTAATCTTTGTTTTCAGGTTTCCTATGGCTATCAGAACTTCTGAAAAGTATAAAAATAACCTTAACAATCTGTTATGTCAACTAAAAATGAGCATAATGAGTTTGTTTTCATTGATACCTTCTGATATGGATTTCCAATGTGGATTCTCATGTGAATTTGTTTTTCTTCAAGCCTTTAAGAAAATAAAAATGTGAAGATATTACAATGTGAAAGCCATTTCTGTCTCTGGGATATGAGAAGACAGTTCACTTGATAGAATCAGCCACAGGTTGATTGCAGGTAGAAATCTGGTTTTCAGAATTCAACTCTTCTTAGGCCGTTTTTTTCACTTGGACCTTTAGAAAGCTCTTTAGGAACAGCCCTGGCATTTAAGGACTCAGTGTGTGAATTCATCATTGGCTCTTGAACCAACCATGTATTTTGTTATTTTATCTAAGATGTGTGTGCTGTGGGACTATGCTCTTTTACACTGTCAATATTTGTCATTGTAAATATTCGTTTAATAAAATGCTGATTGGTCAAGTAGCTAGACAGGAAGTAGAGGTGGGGAAACCAGACTAGGAGAATTCTGGGACACAAAAGAGCAGTGAGACTCCAAACAAAAAGGTACCAAGCCACATGGCTAAACATAAATAGAAATATGGATTAACTTAGAGTATGAGAGTTAGCAAGTAATAAGCTTGAGCCAGAGACCAATCAGCTTGTAATTAATATAAGCCTTTCTGTGACTATTTAGGACTAAATGGCAGTGGGACTTTGGGTCAGGAATTTGGGGCTAGGCTGGGCCAGAAAGTTCTGATTATATGTGTGGGCTGAGAATGTAGCTCAATTGGTAACGTGCTTTTTTAGCATTCATAAAAACCCTAGGTTCAGTTCCCAGCACTATACAAACTGAGTATGATGCAGGCCTACAATCCCATTACTTGGTTGATGGAGACAGGAAGATCAGGGATTCAAGGTCACCCTCAGCTACATGGCAAATTCATGGACAGCCTGAAATAGATGGGGGGAAACAAATAAACTAAGATATTTAAACAAAATAAGCTCAGAAATTCCTCCTTGGTATTATATAAAATCTAAAGATCCTCCCACTGTGCATACTGCTAAGGTTTGAGTATGTTACCCAGAATTCACTCATTAAGAACTTACTCCTGAATGTGACAATGTTGAGGTCTAGGACCTTTAAGAGTTAATTAGATCATGAACTGTCTGCCTTCAAGAATGGACTAATGCTGTTATCAGGTGTAGGTTTATTATCTCAGGAGCAGGTTCCTGATAAGGAATTGAATTTCTTTTCCTCCTCTTCTTACCTATTCTTGTGATACAGAACAAAAGCCCTCACTGACTACTGCACCTTTATACCAGATTACCCAATGAGAAATATAGCTCTTTTCTTTATAAATTATGTCTACTGTATTCTGTATTAACACAGTAAGCCAGATGAAGACATTATATAGCCATGGTTCTGCCAAGATGCTGGAATAATTAATGCACTTTGAAAAAATTTTATTATTTTCATTTATTTATTAAGAAAGAACAAATGTGTATGATCCTTTATTTTGTCATTGTTATAAGCGGACGGGGGGGGGGGGTTTGGGGAAATGCAGAGTCTGCCTCTGGAGATAAGAGCTGAGGAGAGGAGGAATAAGAGTTGAAGAGACAGAAAGAGAAGAAGAGATGGGAAAGAGTGAGTCATAGAAAGAGAGATTCGCCTTCAATAAGGGGATCTAGAGCATGCAAATAGAGACCAGGAATCGAAGCAGCACATGTGCACAGACTATGACCATAGGACCTGGGCTGTGTAGGTATTTGCCTGAGTGTTAGCAAATAAATCTTGCCGGGTCCCCAGTGGGCGGAGCAGTTAATGTCTCAAAGATAACACTCATACCACATCTTAGCATGGAGATAAAATAAGTAGCCCACGTAGGGTAGGTCACTGAGCACTGGAGCTAAGTCCACTAGTCACAGACCTTAGGGGACGTGCAGCCTTACTGGACAGCACATTGTACTGCTGCAGTGCTCAGGCCTATCTGCTGTTTGATGGAGCCAGAAACCGGTGCTCTCTCAAATGTTCTGCCTTTCATTCTGGGCCTCATTAGTCAGAGCCCAGCCCGGCCACAAGAAAACATCCGAATATATCTGTCACCTCTGACAGTTCTCGGAGCAGTTTCTACATTTCCTTTGTTATGCCATGAATAATTCCAAAGCTTCTCCGGTTTTATTAAGAAGCCTTTCCCTCGGTTTCTCTTTGTTCTTCTCATCTAATCTCTTAATGGAAGTTGCTAATTAAATTCCTATAGCCATTTTTTTAACAGTGTTTTGAATAGCAAAGTCTGTCAACTGCAGAAAGTGTATATTCTTATCAACACGCCTGTTGCCTGGAGGAGCTAAGGCCTTGCTGACAGATGGCTGCTGAGGAAGGCCCAGCAGGCCTCACATCTGCAGCACCTGTCAGCAGGAGCAATGGGAATGTTGCAGGGATGGAGAATAGGACTTGTTTGGGTTCAATCAATAGAAGCCAGGTTGTTAGAGTGCCTCTGTGAAATTCAAGTGGAACATAGCAAATTCCAGCCAAGAATCCCGAGCACACACTTGTTTGTAATCATCCTCTGAGGCTGTCCCATTAACAGTCATGTATCCCTAGAAATCTAAGTGGTGTCAAATCTCTAAAGGAAATGTAAAAAAGCAGTTGCGTGTCTGACATGTATGCCAACACGTCCTTTTATTGGACACACGTTATCAAATTGAGAGTGCCATTAAATTTCCTTGTCACTATCTGGTAGGAGGTTCTGGGGTCCTCCAGAAATGTGAGGGGTGGGGAGGATAATCTTATACACTGAATGTACCTGGAAATTAAGTTTTTACATGTTGCTCCCAAACCCATATTACTTCTGCCCATATAAATAGTTATCAGCTACAGAGTGAAGTATCTTCGGGATTGATCCACAAATATTACTACCAGACCCTTTAAAGAAACATTTGTGCTTGATCAAATATTGGTACCTGCTTAAAGCAACTCATTCTCTCTCTCTCTCTCTCTCTCTCTCTCTCTCTCTCTCTCTCTCACCACATGGCTCCACAGAGCAAGCTAATCTCACTACTATCTCCCATGAATTATCAGAAATATAAGTGCATGGGCCTGCTCATAATGTTACTAGAAAATAGAAAAGAGTAAGCAGGAATTGGAGAAACTTCAAAAGATAGAAAGGTACAAATCTATGGGAAAATAAACCTGAAGTCAAACTGAAACTGCAGCTCAAAACAAATGCAAATTTTCCCCAGGTAGAAGTAATTCTCAGAGAATGCCAAATATCAAGGCAAAGGAAGAAAGGGTCTCCATGGAAATTATCAAGATAGTTGAAAATTTAACTCAGTAACTGTACCTGTCAAGAAGAAATACTGATGTTGGTGAACAAGTATGCAGGGATGAGAAAGTATCTTGCTACCTGACTTATAACAAGGAAAACCTCATTTGCCCATAAACAGTTGTTGAGACACCATGAAATTAGGTAGATCACTATGCACTGAGTAAAAAAGTTCTTCAAGACATGATATTAAGGAATAAAAAAACAAGTTGGAGAAAAGTATTAAGTAAAGTGAAGGATGGGTGGGTGGGTAGGTGGATGGACAGATGGATATTTAGGATGGGTAGGTAGATCATTGAATAGATAGGTATGAGTGGGTGGATGGATACATGAGTAAATGGATTGATGGATAGATGGATAGGTAGATGGAGTAAATGGATAGATGGATAATAGTGTAGGTAGATATTTGAATTAACAGATGGATAGATAAACAGGGTGGATAGATAGGTGCAAGTGTGGATGGAATATATGTATGTAGTATTTATGAATGCAAACATAAAGCTCTGAAATGCAACTTCAGATTTTGAACATCGAGTGATGGCATACATAGTTAGGGTGCTGGCAATTGTTGTATTATCAATTTCCTCCAAGACAAAACTGATCATCTTAGAGATGAGCTTGTTAAAATACAGGATGTTAAAAGAGAGGTGAAACAACAAGGTGTTCTAAGGTTAGGTGAAACATTCCATGCTACAGGATTGGTCATTAAACTCAGGAAGTAAATGACTCAAAGGCTTTAGCAAGTCACTGAAACTGATCAGATTCTCTAGGTCTCTACATATCCAAGCATATCTAAGCAGTTAGAACTGCTGAGAGATGCACTTTGCTTACACATGCTGATGCCTAGAAGAAGCTTAAACTAGTCATACTTCTGGAAGACCAGACTAGCAGTCTGGAAGAGAAGCTCAGACCAACTGAGCTACCTGGAGAAGACACTCCAACTTGTTGAGCTGCCTGAAGGTTCAGCTCAGGTTTCCAGCTTTTGGGAGCTGTCACCAATGCTGAGGGGGGCTTTTGGTTATACAGATGTCTGAGTTATTTCTGACTCTGTAAGTAACCCCAATAAAACTCAAAAGTTGGGCTTTTGTAATGTTCCTATGTTGGTCTTGTCATTTTTCCTACCTGAGGAGAGTAGATGTTTGTTTATGTCTCCCCAGGAGTCCTGTCACATGACAAGGATGTCTGCATTTCACCATCCATACACACATAATGTCTAGGGTCATATTAATATGTCATAGATATGATTTCATGCATTATTACACACAGAGAGAAAAAGACCTAGTAGACATGCTGCTCACCTCTGAGATCACATGGAAGGGAAAGACAGGATGTAAAAGTAACATTAGCATTTCAGTATAGAAGGCATATTGAAAGATTAATGGCAAGATTAGCTTAGCACCCTATCCCCTAAAAGATGTATAACCTAGATCATGAACGACTTCCCCAAATGAGAAGATATGACTAAGTTTAACTCTGTTCAGATGCAGGAAAGCAAAATGTAAGGAACAGGGGGCCAGTCAGCAAATCTGAGGTTCTCAGTTTGAATAAGACATCAAAAATGAGCTCAGAGAGGAACCAAGAGAAACCCACTGGGTCAAGAATTTCCTTGTAAACCAGGTAGTGAGACAGAGTTCCAGCCCTAATATGAAATCTGTCTAAAGTATAAGTCCAGCTAGTTTATCTCCAAGTATCTCCTTTGTAGTCAGAAACTGACAGCTGTGAGAATTGCTGACTGACTCAGACTCATGAGTTTGAATGAGAGATTCAGAATCTCCTAGAAGGCTGAGTCTCCAGTTCTCCAGTTGAAAGCTTTCCCTAAACAGCCTAGCATGTATTTTGCACCCATCCCTTCATAATTATTTCTTTCTCAATCAACTATGTAACCTGATGCCCTATGTAGGAGGCCAAGAAAACTCAGGTAAAGACAATAGAGCAGATATCCCTATTTTTATTCTTTTACATTCTACCTAGATCAGCTAACACAGTAGTGACCCTTGCTATCCACCCCAAAAAATATGATCCTAAAATTTTTACAAGTGAACCAGTCATTCTTCCAGTCAAATACAAATGCTATCATGGGTCATGTGAAGCACTCAGTAAAGCCAGGAGACTCAAGATGCCAGACTCTCAAGCTGTTCTCTCAAATGCCCAATAGCACTGCAGTTTCCAGTATGCTTTAGACTTTGGTCTTTCAATGATATCTGAGAAGTGGTACTTTGTACCTGTAACTTGTAGGCAGACTGTGCCTGTGGCTTCCTGTAGGAAAAGAACAGTCATACCAACACAGTTAGTTCCTAGAACACAATGTTCAACTGCAACAAGACCAGGTGGAATCTAGAAACCTTAAGATGAGATGTCAGCAGGCTATTCTTCCCTCCAGAGTTTCAAAAGGAGCTCCTCTACCTCCAGTTTCATGTGGCTTTGGATGTTCCTGGGTTTTGACCACATAACTCTAATCTCTGCCTCGCTTTCCTTCTGTGCTGTGATCTTCTTAGGTTTCTGTCTCTTAAAAAGTTTGGGAAAAATATAACCTGACCTTCTATAGGTGGCTTTATTGGTTTCCCTAGAGCTTTCTGTCTCAGTTTTTTTCCACCGGGTTCAGGGTCAGTCTTAGATCTCATTCTTGGCTTGCCATCTATTTGTTTTTGAGATAGTACAACAGTGGAATCCAACGATGGGGCCTTTAAGGTAAGGTTCTGCTTCATAATTATTTAGATGAGGAAATTGGGTGGAAAAAATCTGAATGTTCAAAGTAACAATGTGCAGATCTAGGATGCACACAGGGACTCTTCGCATTACCATGTAAGATTTTAGGAACATATATTTGAACTTAGTTGCAAGTCATTAGGCAGATGACAATCCTATTGAGAAGAAAATATTAAATGTATTACTTGCGTTTTGTAATTTCCGATCCATTACAGACTCCTAGCAATTCCACTCTCATTGGGTAGAAGAGAAATATGTTATTTAGACTTCTTAGTACTCTCTGCCTAGGTCTCACCTGGTTCAGTAAACATTTTGTCTCTCTCAAAAAATTATGATACACTAGTCTGGGCATTGCTCCAATAGGAGGTAAAAACTCCATGTACTGTGAAAACAAAATGTGAATTTGAACAAACTTTAAGAAGCTTTATCAAGGCCCTAGTTGAGCCTGCTAAATGAAGAAATAAAATGGTACATCTCAAAGACAGGACAGTGTTTTTCTTGGAACCTGGATTAGAGAAGGGAGCTGCAGCAGAGGAAGGGGGTTGTGGGGAAATTTGCTCAGGACTCAATTACAAGGTTTGGCATGATAGGAACACTGGTGCCTGTGAATATCTGTTATGTAACATATACCCCAAGAAGTTGTAAAGTCATTCAGACAATGGTCAAACTTGGGTTGTTCCCAACTCATGAATATTCCAGATAGCCCATTTTCTTCACCTTCAGTTGAATCTGATACTTTTGAATAGGCTGTGAGGTGTCTGAGACTTTATCTGAGCCAGAGCCGCTGAGCTGAAAGGAGCCGTGAATGGATGGGGGAGTCATTCAAAAAATGCTTTCATTTGGTTTCAGAAACACTTTCTTTGTTTTGATGTGCTCGGAACATCATCTATTTGAAGTCTGGCTCCACTGGAGTTTTTATCTCCAAAGCACAAGGAAAAAAAATAAATAAAAGGTAATTTAAAATAAATAAGCCATCCCAACAAAATATAATAGAAAAATGTGACTGCAAAAGATTTTTCCATTTTGAATACAAGTAATGTCTATATAAAGTCCTAAGCATGAGGATCTTAGACATAGCCCAACTTTCTTTGTTCTTTAAGAAAATATTCACATCTATTCAACTAAATTAACATATATTATCACAAATGTGCCATTCTCAGATTTCCTAAGCTTGCTTATCACTCACTGTCTCTCTCCTTTGCTCATGACTGTCTCTCTGAAAACAAAACAACATTATTCACACCAATAAGTGTAATAGGTACAATGGGAGAAAGTGCTGGAAGCAACTTCTTTGTTCTTATCAAAGTGACCCATCCTCCCCTGGCCTCTCCTGGAGTCGATGTCTCTGAGAAGTTGATGCTCCCTTAGTGCCACTACACCCATCTGTCCTCTTGTCCCCTTTATGTCTCAGGAAAAGTCTAACTGCACTTTATCCTACACTTGACAACTATGTATCTTGTTTAAAGAGACTCAGTATCTCAAATATCTCACGATGGTCCCCACAGGTGACCACAGTAACATAGCCTGGGTAAAAGCCTATGCAGATGGCTCTTGATACTTAAATAAGGAATGAAATAAACCCACTAAAACTTTCATTTCAAGCCTGAGTCCCTTTGGAAAAGTTTGGGCAGCTCCCAATGAATAGTCATTTGTAAGATAGGAGATAACTGCCTTTGCACATGTTCCCACACTTGAGGATGAATCCATGTGATAAACACCTGGATATACACAAACTTGGGATGTCTGGTAGGATGTGGAAAATCTAAGCCTATTTCACATTTTAATTCAGGCCAGAAAAAAAAGTCCTTTAAAAGATCCCCACCCCCTACCTCCCTGATTTAGGATTCCAAACCAACAACATAGAGTAGATGTGTCAGGATTTTCTAACTAATGACAATATGATGCTATAAGTCTTGATTTTATTTTACTTTTTTCATTCATTTATTTGTTAGTTACTTTGCACACTGAGATCCAGATCTTACTATGCAGTTCAAGCTGTCTTGTAACTCACAAGTCTTCTTCTTCAGCCTTCAGAATTGCTGGGGTCCCAACAGTATTTCCTGTCCCCTCCAAACAACTAAGAGCATTGCTTTTAGATTTACCACTTGAACTATTTACTGTCAACATTGTTTTGATTTAAATTGAAATGAGAAAGTCTACTAGGATCTGAAAATATGAGAACAATTTCATTTTCTGACTGATCTGTAGACTTCTTTGCATTACTGGAGTGACAGGTACTGTTTACGTGCCCTGCTAAATGCTTATTGATTACAGGAATGATCTTCAGCTTCACCAGTTTTACAGTATCAAAGCTTATTATAAAGAAACTTACCTCTGTCTACTGTTCATTTTTTAAACAAATTTTCAGTAGCCTTTTAAAATCAAAATATTACCAAGCCCCAGGGATTTTTTAGATCACTGCATGTTAATTGTGTCTATCATAGACATACAAGTGACCACAGATCCTTATAATGAATACCAAACACCTAAGCTCTGTTAAAAATAACCAGAATAGAAATAGACTTTAATATGCAAATTTTTACTTTTGTGTGTTTTAAAGACTTTTTATCATTTTTTAATAGTGAGTATATTTGTGTGTCTCTGGGGCAGTATACTTATGTGAGTGTAGATACATGGGGAGATCAGAGGTTTTGGATCTCCTGGAAGCTAGTTACAGGCAATTGCAAGCTGCCTCTCATAGATGCTGGGATATGAGTTCAGTAATCTGCAAGAAAAGAACACATTCATAACTACTGAACTATCTAAGCACACACAGAGAGAAGAAGAGAGAGAGAAATAGAAACAAAGACAGTGAGAAGACAGAGAAAGGAGAGAAGGAGAGAACAGACAAAATTGGGGGTTGTTTTTGGTGTTCAAACCATGCAGAGACTATGCCCACGTCAGAGGCAACCATGGAGCCTCTTTTTCAAAGCAGAGTTTTGGTGTAAGCCTTCTTGTCAATAAGGCTTTGGAGAAAAGAAGGGAGAGGGAAGCAATCATGAAGAGTAAGCTCACAAAGAGACTACAGTCCTCCACATTACCAAAAAAAAAAAAAAAAAAAAGCCAAACGCAGAGACACAGTCTCCCTATCAACTAGACAGACATTAGAGTACATTTCATTAGCACAACTATTTGTATGCCTGTAAATATCAATAAAGTATGTGGTTTGGCTTCACTTTCACCTAAAGAGAGACTATCCTTTTCAGAAAATTTCACGAAGATACTCACCAACAAAAGTTCAGTAATTTAATCTTCCTAAAGCTCAATAATGTGAAGTTCAAAATTGCAGGTTTTAGGCTAATGTAGCTGATAAGTGACAGTGGCTGAAGTAAAGGGGCCATTATTAGGTAAGTCGATAGTCCCAATTCCAGTTATCAGCAATGGAGAAGTGTCTCCCTAAAACGGTTGTGATGGGTTCTCATCTACATTAATCTCTAAAGTCAAAAAGAGGCATTCTTCTCAGGCTTTATCTGCTTCTAAATGTCTGCCTCCAAGAGGATAGATTTCGAAGCCAGAGGCAGCTATGCAAATTTCTCTGATACTGATGACCAACAGGTGATATTTTGTTCGGTTATGTGAGGTGTTGTCTGTAGACTGGACAGAATTTAGAGACCCAGAACCTGGCTACCTTCCTGTCTTCTAGATAGCTACAGGCCTAAGGCTGAGCTGTGGGGGGTGTGCATGTGTGTGTGCGCGTGTGCAGAGTAGAAAGCAATTGATTGCAGGTTTTTCTCTTCTCATGTGTCACACTGCTCCCAACTTTTCCCCAGCACAAGTTCCCTCTTGCAAGGTGTCATGATGCTAATAGAGAGACTTTGTAGCACCTCCCTCTTTCAAATTCATTCGCACAGGGCCACTTATTACTGCTAGTGATTTGAAACATCTATTTTTTTTCCCCAGCCTGAGTGTCAGTCTCTCTTTCTAGAGCTGAAATAAACATGACATGTAAAGCAATGATTATTCAAAAACATAAGAAGCAATAACGTAAAAAAGGTAAAACTTACTGAAGGTAATGTGTTTTTCCCTCTTAAAGCAACATTAACAGTTACTTTGAAAAGTGTATATTTAGGTTACACTGCTTCATGTGTTGTAATTTGGCATGAAATAATTCCCCTTCTAACATGAATTGTTGCAGCTGATATCTAAGCTGAATATAAGATCATCTCAGTGGGATCCAGCAGGCAGTGTGCAGGTGGATGACTAAGTGGAACTGCCTGTCACTTCTCTGCAGACTCGACGCGCTCTGGCCTGGAAACATTTCCATAAATGAGTGTATTCCCATACATGAATTTGCAAATTGTATTTTCCACATCCAACTGACTTAATTTAATGGGCATGATCTTTGGCAGATACATTCAGGTCAGGGTTTTCATGTCCCCGCAGGTGGAGTGACAGCAGCCTGCCAAGTAGAACATTAGTTTTCTTTCACCAACTAACCCAACCTGGGATAGTTCCCAAAAGACGTCATAGAATGGAAGAGAAGGATCAAAATGAGGCCACTCCCTCAAGAACTAGCACTCTAATAATTCTTTATGAGCCACTTATGGCTCCATAATTTCTTGAATTCAAAAATTGTACCTCAAATGAATCAGGAATTCTCCAAGACACAGCAAGTCCTTCAGTTTTTTAATGACCATCTGAAGAAGATACTTCCCTACCTCTTTCTTTCTCTCTTTGTTTTTCTTTTTCTTTCCTTCATTTTTTTGGGGGGGGTGGGGAGAGTAGTTTGAGACAGGGTTTCTCTGTGTAACTCTGGCTGTCCTGGAACTCACTTTGTAGATCAGGTTGGCCTCAAATTCACAGAGATCATCCCACCTCTGCATCCCAGGTGCTGGGATTAAAGGTGTGCACCACCACCACTGGGCTTTTTCCCCCCCGCTTCTTGAGAATGTGGTTAGCTCTAAAGTGAACAACAATACACTACTTACTCAAAATGGTTTAAGAATATTAATTCAGTCTCTTGACTAAAGAGTTACAATCCATGTTATGTATAGACTACCGCTTTTGAAAGGAACATTAACTTATATCAAATTCTGAAACTAGTCTGTAAAGTTCACATAAATTCAGGAATCTGTAGTCTTACAGTGGTTAGCATACTATAATTATCCTGGCTTAAAAATGTATGAGATTGAACTGACCACACACCGAATTTATTAGGGTACGCTTAGAGAAGTCGACTTTTTCAGCAATCTGAGATTCTTGCTTATTATTGGCACCTGTTTCTTGCCAATGTAAGAAGAAAGACTGCAGCTGTGGGGGGCGGGGGGAGTCAATAAAGTGATGGGGATGGAAAACTGTGGCAGCTGTGAGCCCCGGCAGACTTGTGAGGCAGCACACATCTACAGTAGAAATTCCTCAGTAGACTCATGCAGTAGAACAAAAGGAGCCCCTGTTGATACAGAGTATGGAACCAGCCTAAGGGATTCTGATTCAGTAGGTTCAGGATGGAGTCTAAGAATCTGCCTTTTTTGTTTTCCTCACGAGCTCTCAGAGACTGAGGCAGCACGCACAGCTCTGTACCAGATGGGATCCTAGAGAAGAAAGGAACAATGAACATACGCCCTTATCTTTAACCCAGAAGCCATCTTCAGCTGTAAGCCATTTGCAAAAGAAAATACAGTTTTGCCAAGCGTGTCTCACTTGAGAAACAAATTACTCTTAATGATAGGTACATGTGCATCAGTAGATGTCCAACAGAAAACAAACTCTATAGCATCATTGGAGGTTCCTTGCCTTATAAAGTCATGTCAGAGCTTTTCCTTAAAAAATTATTTTATTTTTAATTTATTTTTCATACATATGAAATGAAAAATAAATTAAAAATAATATATATTAAATTAAAATTATATATATACATTATATATATATATATATATATATATATATATATACATATACATATAAAATGGCTTCTAGTCTTCTAGTTTGGTGTTTTTACGGGATTCCTGAGTGAGTATGGAGTATGGAGGTCCTGAGACTGTAGACGTTTATTGTGTTTTTACTTGGGCTCTTTTGTTTCTGTTTGTTTTTTTCCTATTCTGATGTGTTAGTTTTTTTTTTATTTTATTTTATTTTTAGAAGCTTGACAGAATGGGTATGGATTCAGATAGGAGGGGAGGTGGGGAGGAACTGGGAGGAGAAATTATAATCAGGATATATTATGGGGTACATTTTCAATAAAAGAGGGAAAAAGAAAAGAATTTGGGTTTGGGATTTTTGTTTTATTTATAGAACAAGTTCTTAAGTGACACTAAATTCACTAGACTGGAGGCTGTATTTATAAACCATTGCTGGAGAGTTACATAAAGGCAGATAGTCTGGTAGGTGAGTGGGTCGGTTAGTTGGCACATCAGTCAACTTGACCAGGTGGTTATATACACTTGCTACTTCTGTTCACCAAAATTCCCTTTTTGCTTCTATAAATACAGATCAGCCTGATTGGCCCTATTGATCAGATACTTAAAAGCTTTTATTTTGTATCATGCCACATTCATATAGAATCTCACAGTTTTATCCCACAATCACAGTAAGCACTTGAGTTTACCCAGCCAATGGCTATGCAGATGAACTTGGGTTCATATACACCTGTGTCTCTCCCAGCTATCAGACATGAGTCAAGTCATCTGGCTCTTCAAATCTACTAAATGGAGCTAATGGTGTAAACCCCAATGGATCATTATGGGAATTATAAATATATTATAAATATAATCCCTTTATCCAGTAACAAATACAGTAATAAATATAGAAAATATAGATAACATAGAGAAAGCCACAGGATTTTTGATTAAGATATAACTCTTCAATGTGAATATGATAACCTTTTATGAAGTATCAGTTAATTAGAATATGAGAACTGATTTAATTTTCTGATTAGCAAGATTTAAGCAATGCCTTGCCTCAGTCCTGGTGGAAGTTCCTTTTAACACCCTATCTTATATAGTAGCACACATCTTCAAATAGTCTTCATTGATAGATTAAGGTCACACTCTTTGCAGAACTATCACTAGGCTTAATTTGTCACCATAGTCATGGAAGGTGATAAGTTTAATTTTGACTTAAAAAAAAATACAGGATTCTCATTTATAGGTACCTTCTTTACCGTACACCAACAAAATGGTCTATCATAAGAAAAAAAAAATCTAGTTAATAAGTGATTTAGTCAGTTAAGTCTTAGTACATTGAAAATACAGTGTGACATAGTGAACATTGGGAACATACAGTTGATGTTTGATAAGCGTAGAGTGAGTCCAGATCCTACTGCCAAAGCTAAGAAGAACTAGACCTTCTAGGGGAAAGGAAGTGCCACTGTTCCATGAGATTCTCATCCTTGTCTTTGTCAATAACATCCCTAAGCAAATAACTTGAATTTCAGGTTATTTCTGAAGTGTGTCAGTATTTTTGTCCCTAGATTCCATCCTAATTTTATGATTAAAAAGAAGTGTTAATTAGCCAGAACAAGACATATTTTTTAATGCCCTTACTATCCTGCAGTGTGTGGCTATTTATGACTGTCCCATAGTCATGATCATAAGTGAGCTGAACTCTGGACAGCTACTCTGCTGCTGCTCTTCTGAGTCTGGAATGTCTGAGGAGATTCCAGCAGAACAGATGGTTCATGTCAGATGAGAATATGTTCATGGAGGAGATTTTAGAACCAGTCATTCAGGATGAATGAAAATATACAAAGTAAGCAAACAAGTAGATATGTTCCTTCCAAAGTCTGTGTTACCATATACATATATGATTATATGTACATGTGTGCGTACATACAATTTAAAAAATATTTTCTTATTTTATGTGTGTGAATGACTTGCCTGCATGTATTTCTGTGCACCATGTGCATGTGTGGTGCCTGTAGAGGTCAAAGAAGAATGCTGGATCCCATGGAACTGGAGTTACAGACAGTTGTGAACTGCTATGTTAGTGCTTGGAATTGAACCCTGGTCCTATGGAAGAGCACCAATAGTTAATGCTCTTAACTGCTGAGCCACCTTTTCATCCCCTGAAATATTTTTGACATTGGAGAATCTAAGAGCTTCCTATCTCTTGGGAAGGAAGACCAGTGTTTTCTTCTTTCCTTCCTTCCTTTTTTCTTTCTTCCTTTTTTAATATTTATTTATTTAATTTTATGTGAATTGGTATTTTGCCTGCATGAATAACTGTGTAAGGGTGTCAGATCCTAGAATTACAGACAATTGTTAGCTGCCATGTGGATGCTGGGAATCAAACTCAGGATCTCTGGAAGAACAGTCAGTGCTCTTAACCACTGAGCCATCTCTCCAGCCCCTTCCTTCCTTTCGTCCTTCCTTCCTTCCTTCCCTCCCTTTCTCTTTCTTCCTTCTTTGCTTTCTTTCTTTCTTTTTCTTTCTTCTCTCCTTCCTTCCTCCTTTCCTTTCTTTCTTTTCAAGACAGAGTCTCTTTGTGTAGCCATGGCTGTTCAGACTGGCCTTGAATTTGTGAGTTCTGCCTGCCTCTGCTTCTCAAGTGCTGGGATTAAAGGCATGTGTTACCACCTCCAGTTGTGTCTTCCTATTGATTCATTTGCCAACAGTATCTGTACTCTGTGCTCATTAAATATTACCCAAATGATTGCCTCCATTTGGTGACCCTAGCACCAACTCTCCCATGACAGATAAGGCTTCTGTTCTCATAGAACTTTCTCTTCTAATGTGAGATAATAATTAAAACGAGAAGCGGAGAGTGATCACAGAGTCTTCCGTCCAATGGAGAAAACCAAATAGCATAACATGTTAGCTTGGGAACTTAAAATTTTTGCCTAGAGTCAAATCCAACCTACTGCCTGATTTTATGTGGCCCATGAGCTAAGTATGGTTTTTACATTTGAACGCCAATGCAAAAGAATGTTTTTCTCCCTGAAAAGAATTCCTTTTTTCCCACTAGTAAATAAATATTGAGGAAAACATTAAAAGGTATTCAACTGTTCTATTCTATTTCAAATGCCACCAAAATAATTGTGCATTTCTGTGGTTGTCATTCATATACCTACATAAAGTTTTGCCTTTAGGCCTACTGTGTGTATTAGTTACTCTTCTATTGCTGTAATAAAACACCATGTTCAAGGCAATTTACAATGAAAGGGTTTATTTGGGTTTACAGTTCCAGAGGGATAAAAGTCCATTACCATCAGAATGGGGAAACATGGCAGTAGGAGGGATGAACCCTAAAACAAGCTGAGAACTCGCTCACATCTTAAATGCAAGCATGAGACAGAAAAAAAGTAAACTAGAAACAATATGAGTGCTTGAAACCTCAAAGCCATTCCTCAGTGTCATATTTCCTCCAGCATGGCCACACTTCCTAGACCTACCCAAACAGTACCAACAATGGGAACCAAATATTTAAATATCAAGACTATGAGGGACATTCACATTCAAATCATCTCAGTCTTTTCATGTAAAGTTTTGCAGCTGCTGTATTAAGGACCAGCCCCAGCAGCAAGGGAGGAAGGCTTCATAGAACAACTAACAATGAAGCTGAAACCTGAGTGGCCACAGGAATTATGGGTTGGCATGTACTTCTGACAGTCATGTGACTTCTAACTCTTCCGTTCCTTGCTTGTAAATTATCTCAGTTGAATCAGCCCATCTTCCTGCCTTCCCCAAACCACTGTAGGTCTATTTTCCCAGTTCCATTTCTCTGGTAACAGGATATGATGTATCCTTCATCCGCACCTACCATCCATCATCCTTGTGTCCCATTCTTCCATATGAAGAGAAAAACAGTAGAGGCAACTGCAAAATTCTACCTTTGTACATATCATAACAAGTCAAGACTCAACAAAACCCCATAAATTTGAGTTATACCATTAATTTCCAATATATTTACATGACTTTCGGAAGTGTTGGGACATTTACCAGAACACAAGGCTTTACCATTTTCAAAACACAACTAAAAAACAATTCACCCTGACTTGGAATGACTGTGGTCTTTCAAATTCTATACAAAGTAATCTGCAAGGAGACAAAGCTATTTTACCAAGCAGACAGATATTCCAAATTACTGGCTCTTAACAAGCATGGTAATACATCAGTCAAAAGCAATAAATTTAAACTTAATGAAATCTCAATTTGCCTACAGTGCATTTCACTTTGACATTTTCTATATTGCCATGGTGCTTTGATAAAGTTTTTTAAAATGCAAAGAAAGTATCTGTAAGGCTAAAGAGCAGAGTTGGTACCATTGTGGCCAAGGCAACATTACAGCACTTAAGTTGCTTCGCTCTATGCCCTGTGGCAGCCAGAGCCCCAGCACTAACACTGGTTCAGTTTCCATTATCATCCTATGATTATGCATTTTACTGCATTTAACTGATAATACAACTACCAGCTCACCTTAAAAGAATTAGCTTGGAGGTTTCATTGCTTTCCAAATGGAATTCATTTGACAAACAAATGACAATTAGCCTAGTCTCCCTGTTCTGCGTCAGGATGCTTTTTGATTGAACCTAGACCAATTTACCATTTTTAAATGAGTTTAGACATTTACATTTAAAATGTCTAGAGGGAATTAGCCCAGGGACATCCAGCAGCCAAAATGCTTTTTGAAGTTGATTACTATTTGATCTAGTACCCTCTACCTGTGCATTTTGTTCCGACTTCAAAGTTTGGGAATGTAAATGTCACCTCACCTCAAAGCACAGGGAGAAACTTAAAAGCAGCTTTGCTCATTATGGTATGCAAAGGAGCCCATATTTTAATATTCGTTTAATATGGTTAGTTAGCTTTAATGACACCGTGTGACACTGTCATAGTTTTGGAATACGGAAGCATGATTGAAGTTTCTAGCTGCTACTTCTATTTTTCTGCATAGAATAGAATCATGCCCTTTGAAGGGCAGATCAGTTCTTGGCTGGAGCTTTTCTGGTGAGGGCTGATGATGGCAAGTTCCAGGTGAAGAATTCACCTTCCTTGGTGAGGGAACTGTGTAGTAATACATTGTCTCACAGCAGAACAGAAAACGAGGATATCAGGGCCTTTGGAGACCCTTAATTGTTAGATTCCATTCTGTCTTTTTAAAAAGCAGGTCCTTCACCCACTGGTGCTGAGAAGGTTTCTGGTAGTTCTGGTAAAGCTATACAGTGAGGATAACCTGGCTGTTATTACTTCTCTGAAGTTAATTATAGCCTAGAGCATATTTTATTTATTCATTACTGCTAGGATTGCTTCATCATTGTCAAAATGAGGGAACCCACTCCCTACTCCACCTTTGTTCGGGCTACTTTGTTCAACTGCATGAATAAAATATATCAAATTGTACTGCTGCTGTCTCACTACCACATCCTCAAAGCTGGCCATTATTATCATCCACAACACACCAAAAATCATACTGAAGGGAAGAGTGGATGCCCCAGAATTGGAGCAGTCCTGTCTGTTTATGTGGGGTTACTGTGCTTTCATGGATTAGCCTGAGAGCACAACAGAACAGTTTAAAATTAAGTTTTTGTCTTGTATGATAAGACACATACTACATGTTTTCAAAATAACTTTAAGATCAAAAGAGTTCACACATGATGACACCATGCAATGCTATCACAAGGTCAATGATTTGAAAGATGGCTTTCTGTAAAAATAGGCAAAGCATTTAGGACTCCAACCCCAGAGCATCACAAAACAGAACATCAAGATAGTGATGAGTGTAAAAATAGACATTTGAACATTGGTCAGAGGTGCAAAAAGTTGCAGAGAAAGAAGGTCACGACTCCAGGAACTCGATCTTACCACTGCCAGGGTGAAAATGGTGATAAAACAATTTAAAAATAAATTTTCTTCTAGAATAACTTCAGTTTATTGCTCAAGAGTTTGACTTCCCCTGGGTCTTTCCCATTGAAATGCTGATTTCTTACTGACTCACTCCCCTCTCCTGCTATCCACTGCCCCCCCCCCCCCCCCCCCCCCCCCCCCCCCCCCCCCCCCCCCCCCCCGCTCATTTTCCTTAATGAAAATGGTCTTTGCCAAAACTCTTGGGAAGAAACGGTTCTGATTTCACATTTAACACTACTGCCCCTACTTTTCCCACACTCAGTCCAAGCCTTGGCAGAGAAGTGTCAAGTCCTCCTATAAAGGACTCTTTCTTGCCTATTTTTTCTTCTAGTGCAAAGAGGACCCTGCAACCTGGCATTATCAACCTGTGGCTTTGAAGTACCCAAAGCTGCCTTTTGCCTCAGTAGTACAAGCCTAGCCTAGCTGGAGATTTTTGTTACCTCGCCTGCCCTCTGCTGGACAGAGCAAAGAATGCTTACCTAGCAACTCAGCTGAGGGCTTTCCTAAGACCCATGTCTTTTGAAATAACGAACAAGAAAGAATTTTGATGTGCAAGGTTTGTTTTTCCTGATGTTTGGGGGGGGTTGTTTTATTTTTGGTTTGATAATACCAGTAATCCTTGTACTTGGAAAGCAAGAGGTTTGCTTGACTTAGGCTACATAGTGAGACTCTCCCCCACCAAAAAAGTTTTCTTCTGGAGACTTTAGAAATGCACTTTTCTCATCTGCATATATTGACTCACCACAAGCTTATTTTTCCTTTTTCATCTTTAGGCATAGCTACTTTAGAAAAAAATTATAAATATTTTATCTGAGTGAAACCCACAAAATGTTTTAACGCTTCCAGCTCAGACACTCAACTGCTGTCACAGGCTCTTGCCTCAATGCCAATGACCTGGCAACCAAGGAAAAATATACTACTCCAAAAGAATTCTCAAAACATCCAGACAGCATTAGAATGTTATTCAGAGCAAGACCACAGAGACATACTCTGGAGAGCAAAGCCTCGTCGGGCAGCTATTTACTGGGCAACCTTAGACAAGCTAAATAACTTCTTTACGTCTGTGTTTCTTCCTTGCAGCTACAACAGTGTTTGCCTCTGAAATTGCAAGGATTTAACCCATTTACACATATGAGTTGAGTGTTTTGCACACTGAAAATATTCACAAGTTTTGAGACTAGCATATAAATGATCCAATGTTAAGAGTCCTACGTTAATGCTCACAGTGTAGTAGAAAGGTTCCTTCCACCCTCCCCCCAGAATATTTAACATTTACTCGAAGAGGATGAAATCCATAGCATCTAAATTAAGAACAGGCACATTTCCAAGGAAAGAAATAGAACTTTCAGTGAGAGATTACTTGAAGAAATGCCTTCTTTACCTCCTCTGGCAGCAAAAGTCTGAAGCATGCAATTGATCACACACTTTATCTGATGACTCTCAAGGAAAGCACTGGCTTGGCAAGAGTGGCTGATCTCTTATTGCAGGGGTATAAGGGAAGGTTAGTAGATAAATGGCTTCCACCTATTAGATGTACACTAAAGAGTAGTTCATTTGTCCATTCAAAAACTAAATAAACACTTAACATGTGCCTAACCAGCACCTATAGACTCTAGGCTAAATAGAAAGAATAAAAATATAATAAGGCAGACATGGCCCAAGGCTGCAGGGCTGTCTTAGTATTTAGAATCAGTTCCCAGCACCAGCACCACAGAGCAGCTCACAACTGCCTATAATTCCAGCTTCAGGGTATCTAATACTCTCTATAGGTACCAGCATGGACACACTCATTCACACATACATACATACATACATACATACATAGAGGGGGGACTTCTAGATTGATGGAAATATGGACATTAAATGTGTAATTAAAAGTGAAGACTCATGTACAAGGAGAGGGCCAGGAGCCAGAAAATGCAAAATCTCATCAGGGGCTGACTTCTAATTGACAAGCCATTGACAGAGATGGGGGAGGGGAGCACAAGAGCGAGCTATGCTTACAAACAACATATTGATTCAAAAAAATGATAGAAGAGCTATAATGTCCTTGGTATCCAAGGTGAGTGGATAGTTACATTTAAAAACAATAACAGTTGGTGCTGATGAGATGACTCAGTGGGCAAAGGCACTGGTCACTAAGCCTGATGAACCTAAGTTTTATCCTTGGAAGCCATAAGGTGGATGGAGGAGAACCAAAAATCGTTCTCTCACCTCTATATGCATACACGCGCGCGCGCGCGCGCGCACACACACACACACACACACACACACACACACACACACACGCCATGTAAAAATTTAAAAAGAAAACCTTCAATTGGAAAGGACATATTTGCCCACCAAAAACCAATAGGGGATTTACAGCATCTGCTCAATAGTAGCCACAGCAAAACACCACAACTTTGTGCTCCAAGCTTCATTTGTATAAAACAGAATTGCATTTTCAGTGCTCAATGAAACTCCATGCCACTGTTGGTGCAGAATGTTCTTAAAGAGTTCTCAGAATTAAAGTGGGTTGGTAGGCATGTGACAGTACTAACTCAAACACCCTTAAGGGCCTCTCAGGAGTGACTGGGGATATTGAAGCTCTTCCAGGAGATATTTTTCTCTGCTAAGAAGTGGAGTCTCTGTAGGTATAAAATACAGATGTGCACAGTGTGCACAGTATATAATGAATCTTTCTTCCTATTAAATCTTCCAAATAGCTGAAGTGATATGTGGAAAATAATTGCATAGGGCCTATTAGGCCAAGATACATTGTATCTGTATAAAACTTCAAGTCAAATTATTAGAATCCGTGGTATATTGGATTGTGTTTTTCTTTAATGAATTTCCATGGAAGGAAACAACTTGAGGTTAACATTCTTGGGTTACAGAACAAGTTCAGAACGATGGCCCATTTTCCATTAACATGTGTGAAATCTCTATTTTTAGTAATGGACATTCTACTCTTGTGGATTTTTTTCACTGCTTTCTCAAAAATTATTTTTAGGTAAAAGTTATAAACACACGGTCTAGCAAAAATAAGATACACATGAGAATAATGTTGTTTAGGTATCTAAATGATGGATTTTAATTATCCAGATTGTTTCACAATGCTCTGCATATATCTATATATTCATCTACCTATACTTGTACATATATAGATATCTCTGTGTTTATGGATGTACACACATGTGTAGCTGTGTTATGCACATATCATAGTAAATATGTAGTGCTAAATAGATAATGAAAAATGTGACCCTGAGGCTGGAGAGATGGCTCCATATTGAGTACTGGCTGCTCTTGCAGAGGTTGGGTTGGGTTCTCAGCACCTACATGGCAGTGCACAAACATCCAAACTCTAGTTCCAGGAGATCCAGTGCTTTCCTTTCTCCTCTATGAACACCAGACATACATATGTTGCACAGACAAGTGTAAACAGAACATTCACACATGCAATATTAAAAATATGATTGACTTGATAATTGAGGTTCATATACAAGAAAAATTATTTTATTTCAAAGAAAATGTATCTTAACAGTTCTTCTAGAAAGAAATTCATGGAACTGAACATTCTTTTTTTTTAAACTTTCTTTATTTATTATTTATTTATTTGCCTTGGTGTTTGCCTGGAACTGGAACTACAGACAGTTGTTAGCTGCCATGTGGGTGCTGGGAATCGAACCCAGGTCCTCTGAAGAGCAGACAGTGCTCTTAACCGCTGAGCCATCTCTCCAGCCCCATGGAACTGAACATTCTTGCAGTAAGGTAAACCTATTAGCCTGCTAACTAATGGCTAAGAACTTATGACAAAGAGGTCATTTGACAGCTTTAATTTAATGTAATTGGGGGGAAAACAAGTTCTTAGTAAGTCGGTACATCAACTTATTTTGGTAAATGTTCTGTTAAATTTCTCCAGAAGTGGTTTTAATTAGACCCAAAATATTTATTTTGTATAATATATATAGTATATACATATGTATATTTGTAATGAATAGATTCATATCTATAAATATAAATGTATGAATATACTCATTTATCACATAGAAAATAAAGTACCCACTCACCTTTAAAAACCATGGAAAATGGCATAAGACTATATTATCTTTGTAGTAAACATAAAATAAAAAACTCCACTTAAAAGGATTTTTCAATTGCCTTTCTTCACCTTTAAAAGTCACAGCCTTGGGGTTCAGGATATAGCTCAGTTGTTCAATTGTTTTTCCCTCAAACATGAGAACTCAAATTTGATCCCTAGATCCAATATCTTAAAACATCACCTGTGGTGGTACATAATTCTAGCACTGGCCAGATAGTCTAGCCTATTTGGTAAATTCTAGGCCAGAGAGAGAGAGTCTGTCTCAATAGACAAAGTGGATGGTGGCTAGGAAATGACACATGAGACTGTCTTCTTGGTTTCCCCACATGTACACACATGTTTCTCAAAACCCATGTGTACCCACACAAATACACACACAAAAGTCATCTGAACAATCTGAGTCTATAATGTCACCAGTAAGGCCAATTATTGGAATAATTTTATGTCTGTGACAAAACATCAGACTTCTCTTGTGTGTTAATCTTTGGATTATGTTGAATACTCTTTAAAGGGCTGTTGCAGCCAGATAGTTGCCTTCCTGGAAATAGCAAAGTATTTTCATTCGTGTGAATACATTACATTGGGTGATATAGTGATAGAGATTAGTAGAGTTACTCTTTGATACAATTAGTTCTGAAATGTAGATAAATTGTCCCTCTGTTCACTTGGGAAAAGATCCACAATGAAAGCCACCATTCATGGGTCCAAAGCCATCTATCTTCTCATGAGGCTACAGTCCCTTCTCCCAAGGCGCTGCACTTACATAGTGACACTCAGGATCTCTCAAGTGACAAATGCTTTTTCATGTGTGGTCACAACTCCTTTCCCCCTCTAGACTAAGCTGTTTCAGTTCATTGTCTCTTCCATGGGACAGGAAGAGACACTAATCTATAAAACAGAGAGACTCCACTCTGGATGCCAAGCCCTGCAATTACATTGTGCAAAGGGGCTTCATGAATAATTCCTGGGGTATGATCTGATATTAATCTGGATAGTTAATACAGAACTGGGAAATTTCCAGGAAAAAAACTGACTGATTTCTTTATAATAGGGCACTTTTGGGGTGACCACACAGCCTTTTCTCTAAGCTACACTTTCAATCCACATTGAGCACTTGGCTATCATCTTTACATCTTATGTTTTTATTTTAAGGTGGAGGCCTAAGTACTGTCAGTAAAGTATTATGCTAGAAAGAAAATTCCAACCAGGCAAAACAGCTCTAAATATTTACCTATGGCTCGTCCACATGTTTTAAATGGCATCATCATGATGAAGATCATCACCACCATTTACATGTATGGATGTGTGGCCTGCATGTATCTTTCTGTACCATGTGAGTGCCTGGTGCCTGCAGTGATCAGAAGATGGCATTAGGTTCCCCTGGAACTGGAGTTACAGACAGTTAAAAGTTACATGTGAGTGCTGAAAATCAAACCAAGGTCCTATGGAAGAGCAAACAACATTCTTAACTGCGGAGCTATCTCTAAAATGGCTTTGTTTAATTTCTGATGCTCCCATTTCCACTTCTACAGCCCCAGTATTATAGGTCTGCTCCACTAGGCCTAGTGAATGTGGTACTGCAGATTGAACCCAGGGCTTTATGCATGTTGGCAAGCACTCTATCAACTGAGCTACACCCTCAGCTGAGAACTAGGGTGGATAATCTTCAAATGATCTCCTTGGTCATTATAAGTGGGTCAATGTTGACATTTCTTCTTGAAGAAAACTAGATCTATGGTAAATACTCGTGTGTCATTTCCTAGTCTTTTGTTAGTTAAAATAGTCCATTGATTCAAGTATATACTTGTAGGATATGTATCTCATGTTCAGTATCCTTATAGAAATTCTTAAAAAGAAATGAAAACAAAAACAGCATGTTTTCTCCTGTAGAGATCAGTTAGAGACCTGGGTAAGACTTTCAGAGAAAAAGGAAGTATGGACTAGAAGGATTACTCAGTGGGCAGAAGTGCTGGCTGCATAAGCAGGAAGAGCTGTGTTTGGATCCCACCATCTACAGAAAAAGAAAAGTCAGATGGGGCCACAAGGGCCTGTAACCTCAGCGTTATGATGGGGCAGGGAGACTGCAGAATTCTGGAGAACTTACTGGATGCCAGCCTAGCTCCAGGTTCAGTGAGAGATTCTGTCTCAAGGGAATAAGTTAAAGAGATACAGTAGGAGAACTAAAGGCCTCCATATGTGTATATTTGTATACTTGTACATATACCACACTTAAATACATATATTCTCTATCATACAGAGAAAATGAGAGAGAGACAAAGAAGAGGAGGAAGGAGGAGAGATCAGGGCATAATTGCAAGATGGAGTCTCTGGAGAACTAAACAATGGAGGATAGTAGGAACTACTTATAGGTTTTTTTTATTAAAATAAATAAACCAAAGTATATATATATATATATTGATTTTTCTATAATATTTAAAATACTTAACTACAGATTTGATATGAAATATTTAGCAGCAGATATGTTAAGATATCAACTAACCACTGTGTCCCAGCCTTCCATCAACAACCAATCCAGTTGTTCAGTGCAGAACAGTGGAAAAAATACCCTTTGAGATGTTTTTGCATAGTGTGTTCACTTGTCTTTCTTCTAGAACATAAATGTACCAGAATTAGGTAAAAACAATGCTTGAGTGTGACTTTGTCAGTATTTGTTCAGGGGCTGGAAAAATCTCAGGTTTACCCAGAGCCAATAGCTCTAGCTCATCTTGGAGAGCTAGAAATTCAGTCATATAACAGGCAATTGTTGGGATGACATTTAATGGTTGAGACTGGAAATATAAAGTTTTCTTTGAACTGTGAAGACAATCATCATCAGTCTTTGAGATATTGCTTCTTTCACAACCTTGATGACATTTCATTCAGTGCCACACATGAGAACTGGGTATGGCACTTGCATTACATCATCTGGCCTAATAAAAACTCCAAGTGCATCCTACTATCATCTCATACAAATGGCCCAAGTGAAGCTTAAAGGTCCCCAGTAACCTCTTCAAGGTCATGTAATTACTAACCATTACTCTACCCACATACACACCCAAGCACTGATCAAAACAATTTTCTTAACAAAATTATATAACATTTAACAAGGAAAATTGCCTGTAATTTTAGCACAACGCCACTCATAATTTCTTCATACTTTCTTTAGGCTGTTACTCATATTTAATATAGCTGTACCACAACTATTAAACAATTTGGTTACACACTATTTTTTACTTAATGTTATCAATTAAATTTTCCTTTATTGTTGTATATTTATAGTTATATTTGGGTTTTGGATTTTTAAAGATTTATTTATTTTTATCTGCTGGGGTGGTGTGTGTGTGTGTTTCTGTGTATGTGCATGTCCACGTGAGTACCTGTAGAGGCCAGAAGAGGGCATTAAATTCCCTGGAGCCAATGTCGCAAGTAGTTGTGAACACTTGGTATAGATAGTGAAAACTCCAGTACTTAGACATGCAATAAGAACCACTGACCTATCTCTCTAATTTCTACAGTTGTGAACAGTTTACTTTCTTTTCTTGTCTTTTTAAAAATTTGCTATTACAAATGGTGTCTCAATAGACATATTCCTCACAGATAATTTTTATTTTCTCCTTGTTTCCTCCAGTTGATTCCCAAGAGCAATTGTCAGAGAACATGAATGTAGCTAGAAGTTTCTGGCCTGGCCTGGTCTAGCCCTGAGGTCCAGACCTGCAGTCCCACAGCCACTTAGTTCCAAACAATCACACAAAGGTTTATATTAATTACAAACTGTTTGGCCTTTGTCTCAGGCTCATTACCAGCTAGCTCTTACAACTTAACTCAACCCATTCTTATTCATCTTATTGCCATGTGGAGCGTGGCTTACCTCTGCTTTTACATCTTGCTTCTTGGGTGGCTGGATGGAGTCTCTTGTGACTCTGTCCTTCTCTGTCTTTATCCTCACTTGGATTTTTCACCTACCTCTAAGCTACTTTGCCATAGGCCAAAATCCACAACATACAGAAAGATAACACACCATCACATATTCCATATTCCATATCTCCATAATGTTCCTTGGACTAATTTCTTTTTTTTTTAAGATTTATTTATTTATTATGCATACAGTTTTACAGAAGAGGGCACCAGACCTCATCATAGATGGTTGTGAGCCACCATGTGGTTTTGCTGGGAATTGAACTCAGGTCCTCTGGAAGAACAGTCAGTGCTCCCAACCTCTGAGCCATCTCTCCAGCCCCGTTCCTTGGACTAATTTCTATCAACTTCAACAATCATTGTTTGCTAGTTGTAATAAATATCCTATGACCATCACCTATTAAATAGTCCAGTTTTGATTAATATAAATAAATTGCACTTTTCATTTGCATTTTTATCTCAAAACATATATGCTTTTTATATTTAAATAGTTTGAAAAATACTTTGACCTGCTTATTAATTAGCACCTTTTCATTATCCTTACAATATTGATCATTACACATCAAGAATACAATCTTATCATTTCTATAGAAATCTCTTTTCTAACATGCTTCTTTATTTTATTTTCTATATTTTCAGTGTACAGGCATTTTGAGGTCTTCTTGCAATGTAATGATAATTTATAATTATGCCAGTTGCTTCCATCTTTAGAATTTGTTCACTATTTCAAGTAGCTGAGATTCTATTTTATTTTTGGTCAATTTTTATTGATTTGGTCAATTTTTATTGGTTTGACTTTGTTCTTGCTTACTCTTTTTCTCATATGGAGGTTACTCTGGGCATACAGAAAGGAAAAAGTAATTTTCCTTTCTCTCAAGTTTAATTAAGTAAGTTTTTATTTCCCTATTGAATATGGTGCCTTATGATATATTATTTTTTATGTTTAAGCATAATATATGACAAGGCTTCTTTCCTGTTCCACAGATTCATTTCATTTTTTAGCATTCTAGTCTTAAAAAGAACTATTACTTTTGTAGAAAGGCTTCACATTTGATACTTATAATAATATTTTTATACTAATTTTCCAAGTGAAGTAAACAATTATTTTCATTGTTTCCACAATAAGCGTCTGAAATCTTAAACAAAGTAAAAGTGTAGCAAGCCAAACTATCCTAAGTCTTGGATAGCTTCAATTGAGTCTTGCACTTTGCCTTTTAGTGGGAACATTTTTTGCATTTATACTTATTGTTTTTATTTAGTTCAGTTATTTTTAACCTTATTCAGTAACTATTACACAGAAACACATACACACACACACACACACACACACACACACACACACACACACACACACACACATTGGTCAAAATTATTTTCCTAACAAAATTAGGTAAGACTTTAGCAAAGACAATTCCCTGTAATTTCAGCACAATACCACTCATAATTTCTTCATATTTTCAAGCTGTTACTTTTCTCCTTGATTGTCTAGCCATCATTATAAAAATGTCCCAATAAAGAAGCTCTTCCTCCAGAATTGAATAGATAAATAGAAATGACTTAAGGTAATAAAATTATTAAAATATTATGTAATAAATTATATAGTTGTTTAGCTTACAGTGGGGTAACAGTGGGGATGAAAAGCTAACAAAACAAATGGCTGACTATGAGACAACGTTTGAATTGATTTTGCCCAGCTCAGATGCTCTGCAGCACCAACTAGCTGGGTACATCATTCTTTCACTTAACACTTGCCATTGCATACACCCCAAATGCTATCCCTTTTCTTGGACATTCATGATTAGTATTGATTCTGAGGATTCTTAAGGTAAAGGAAGCACATTTCCCTAAAGAAAATAATGTGAGCTGCCTTCAGCTTTATTTTAGAGCACTGTCATTCCATGCAGAGCGAGTCAGCAATACTACCTGATGAAGAGGCTTGCCTGCTATATTGTGAGCCGAATATTTGCCCTTAATCTTTATGTGATGATGAAAGGAAAACCACAGCAATAGAAATTGAGTCTTGCCCAAATATTATTATATCACTGACATCATGTTTTGAGTAGTTCAGTCTCTTGAAATGTGTTTTGCAAAGATCTTGAAAAGAGAAAATAAAGACCTTCCAGCATTGAAAAGTGGTGAAAATGTAACTCTAGCCATCTGACCAGTGAAGTGGACATATATTTCACCAAGGCCAGACTAATTTAACAGCCAGTTTTATTGTTATGTGCATTTAAGTAGAAACAGATTCACATAACAATGAAGGGAAAGTGGTTCTCTAAACACCTAGGAGTGTACAAAGACCATGGCCAGTGAATAGGACCCCCATGGGAACCCTTAAAAGTATGTGATGACACTCTGCCTATGAGAAGGTTTTCTATACTGTGAAAACTCATACAAATAATGTGTAGCTTTAGATGATTGCTTGGAAGTCATATATCAGGTCTGTTTCGAGGTAACTGGCAGGAAATGACCCAAAGACATTCTACTTTAGATGGAGTTTGGAATTATGTGTATACCATTCTTCTATGACTCTATCAAAACAGCAGGTGACCATAAATTCCAAAGCTGTGACCTCTGACTATTGCTTAGCAATTGCATGGGCTACTACTTTAGAAAAGACACATAATCCTCTCAGTTCCTCCATTTTTAAAAAGCTTTGCTTTAAAAACCAAATCAATGTCTCATTCCTTAAATATTTTTGAGGACTTTCATTGTGCTTAACACTGACATGGACAAAGATGAAGAGCTGTATGCCTGACCCTTGGGAATTTACAAAGCATGTTCCATCCTGGGACCAGGAGTCAATAAGGAATGTTGTGACAGCTCTGTGGGGCCGTTCAAAACTAGATTGAAGGACTGGAGAGATGGCTCAGGGGTTAAGAGCACTGACTGTTCTTCCAGAGGTCCTGAGTTCTATTCCCAGCAACCACATGGTGGCTCACAACCATCTATGATGACATCTGGTTCTGTGTACTGTAATAAATAAATCTTTAAAAACAAAACAAAACTAGATTGAAGAAAGGGACTAGATTTGGAGAGAGAACAGGAAAAAGAGCAACCCTATTTGAGGAACAACTTGTATTCCAGTAAATGTGTAGAGATCTTAAGAGTCCCTGGCCTCCAGAGATTTGTGTATTTGTCTAATATCAGTTATGACATGATAGCACTGTGCTGTGTGAATATCATCTCTTCAGTTAGTGGTGGACTTTTCAAAGTCAGGCACTATGCCATATTCACTCTTCTATTACTTATCAAATAAGTAGGTGAAGAATAATTTTGCCATTCAAGTGCAAACAAATTTACCAGGCCCATGAATAGAGAAGAGATTGGCTTCCTGTGCCCATGTTCTGAGGACCAACTGGGAGAACAACATCCACTGGAGACATTTTTAGAAGGAGAACATAGAGAAAGAGATCCTGGGGAAACAGTTCCCAGGAAACAACTAAAGGCTGAAGAACAGAAATCACTAGTTGGACATCAGTGCTGGAAGGGTTGTGCATGAGTAGATCTGAAACAAAGCTAGTGAAGATGGGGAGCAGATGCCCTAAGCTAGGTGATTATCTGAATCACATGGGGCTTTATTGGATAGCCTGGGACACACCCTGTTGACTGAGGACTGAGTGCTCAGTTTACTTGGTGTCTGGTAATTTTGTTTGCTAGGACTGTCAACTTTATCTTAATGGAATGGCAGAGATGAGATAAGAATAAATGTGAATATGATTAGTGGAATGGAATCATGAAAAGTTAAATCCCATGAGCATTACCACAGCAATTTTACCCAATTACATTATTGCTTGGTCGTCAAGAAACCTCCCAAATGACAAGAATGGGTTTAGTAAGGAATTAATGAGGTGATAGCAATTATAGTTGGGTTTTCCCCTCCTCAGACTTTTGCACTGTACCAGGACCACCTGAACTATAAACATCTCACTTCTTACTTCTTTCCTGGAGCTAGCCACCTCCCCATATTAGCACTCAAGAGGAAGACTCAAGAGTAAGAAAGTTTTCTGCCTGTATTTTCTATGAGAAACGTAAGGCCAAATGGATTTTCCACACAGTGAATAGTAGATATCCTTAGTGGACATTTTGCTAAATCTGTGCATAAAACAAGTTGTTTTTTCTTTCTTAAGACACGCAGAGGTAGAAAACTGGGATGGATTAGCTGCTTAGTCATGTCCAGGCTAAATGTCAAAATGCTTTGTTCCTACCTCACAACTGTGATATGGCTTCTATAGCTTTGGCCATTGCAATACTGTTCAAGAAAGAGTGAAGAAAAAGATGACAGAACCATTCTGACCCTATTCTCTCTTGTCTAAAGAAACAAGTGGTTTACTGAACACTGACCATCCACACAGATTTCTGGTTACTACTTACAAAAAAAAAAAAAAAAAAAAACTTTTTGAGTTTCTCTAGGACAAAGAGGGAAATAGAAATGGGCTTAGGTTGTTAAAAACATGTGGAAAGGGGTCTCACCACGATTCTGGAAAAAAGCCCAGGAATGTGACACTCATTGGTCTATATGCAGGAAGCAACATGTGCTATCTATGGGCCTTGAGTAAAACACTCAACTTTCCTGAAGACTGATTTCTTTGTATGTAAAATGTGAACTATAATGGGAGATGAGAAGCAGAGATATGTGACATGTTGTGGACTGAATGTCATCTGTCCTCCCTGAAGACACCTGATGAAGTTATATACACTTAATTCAACTACAGTGTTTAGATGTAGAGTGGTGGATGGAATTAGAAAAGGTTATTAGCATTGAACTTTTAAGACTGAATCTTAGAGGTATCCTAAGAAGAAGGAAAGAAACGACGGAAGAGGTGGTTTGGTAGATAAAAGTACTTGCTACTCAATCATGAGGACCTGAGTGTAGATCTCCAGAAACCATGAAAATATTAAGTAGGCATGTAAGGCAAGCATTTATAATCACAACAGTTCTGTGGGGGAACAAGGCAGAGACAAGAGAGTCTCAAAAGGCTCATGGGTCAACAAACATGGCATATTCAGTAGAAAAAACAATAATATATTCTGTCTCAAACAAGGAAGAAGGTAAGAACCAACCCCAGAGGTCATCCTCTGACCCCTACACCTGTGCTATATCACATATATGCTGCATTCCTACATACACACACTCACACAGCACACACACATACATACAAACATGCCATACATGCACACACAAAAATAAGAAGGGAGAAAGAAGAGTAATGGGGAGGAGGAAAGGAATCTGGAGGTACACATAGAACATGTGCTGCCCATGCCTTGCCATGATACCCTGATCATCTAGACTCTGCCAGCAAGACCAGCACCAAATGTGACCTTGTCATCTTTGCACCCCCAGAAGCATAAACCAAAATAAATCCCCTTCCCTTTCAACTCAGTCTGTGGCAGAAGACATTAAATGAAGAGGAGCAACTATTATTTTGGGTGAATTTTCTCCCATTTAGATAAAATTTGCTTGTTTGTGACATAATTTCAAAAATTAAGTTCTAAATTTTAGAACTGATTCAAATAATGTTTAGCTCTAGATGAAACACTTAAGTGAAACCTTTCAATCCCTTACTTTCAAGATATATTCCATATTCAAATTCTCACTAAGAAAAGCTATAGCACTCAAGGTGACCCAAATTATTTTCAGAGTCAAACAATAACTGGACTGATGGTCTTGGTATGATAATCATCTATAAAATAGTCCTAGAAGACTGTTGACATGTCCTCTACTTCAGGACTGGGGTCCTATGGATTCTTCATAAGGATTACAGAGAATTGTGTATGTGTGTCATTGCAATTGTCAGATATTAAGAATCCAAATATGAGCTGAGGAAATTAGGATAAGTCATACGCAGATGTTTAAAATTTACCAGAATGCACGTACATGCCAGAACTTGAGAAAAATGAAAAGAAGTAATAGTATTAGAATTCTTCATTACTTTTTTTTTTTTAAAAAAAGTTTCTACACAAGCCAATTTAATATACACGCAAATAGCAATGACTTGTCCAAGGAAATATTGAAGTCCATTAGGATCGCATGTGTATAATCTGACTCAACAAGTCAGGATATATTTTCTGGAGAACATAATATCTTTGCTGCATTGTGTGAGATGAAGGTTAGATTACATTTCTTGCCTGTGCAATAACTCCCACATCATAAATTCTGATGAAATTATATCAATATACAAAGCAAATGGATGTCTGACCCACCATCGTTTTCTAGTTCTCGAAGAAAGAAGCTGACACACAGGCAAATCCCCAGCCGCTTGGAGCGATGCTCTGACAGCCCGCCTGTGCCTGGGAACTGTGATTAACTATCTTGACCAGGAGGGGCTGTTAGGGTTTGTGGTTTCTGCTCTGAATACTAAACTTGAGCATACAAGAGTCCTTATTGTGGGGAGCCCTTGGAAATGGGAATACAAAATTGCTTTATATTTGCAGGATTTGATTGCTTCGGATGATTCAGTCCTAGCTGGTGGGCCTCTCTTGCTGTTTATATTTCCAGATTATAAATCATTCTTTTGACAGGGCATCTGCCACAGCCAGGTCTCTGTTTCTGTGGCATCATTTTCTTGTTTTATATTATAATTTGCAACTGTTCTTCTTGGTTGTTCTTATAAATGACACATTTTGCATAATTTATGAGAATGGAGTCAAAATCAAAGCTAATAAAAGTCTCCCTAACTTTTCTTGGATGTGTCAAAGCATCTGTGGCTTTGAGTTCTAAGAGGTTTGGGACATGGATAAAACTGGCAGATTCATGTATGACGTAGATAGACATTGTGCTCACCAATACAGAAGTTCAATATTGCAAAAGCCCTACTGAGCAGTGGCCAGTAAGTCACTAGATCTTGGCAAACAGGACATCAAGTGCTTGGAATCTGGGTCAAGAGACTGAAGTGTTTCCCACACATAGAAAGAGGGGCTAAAGTGAGAGTTTCTCCCTGCCCCCTGAAAAGAAGAGTTTCCTTTCCCCTCTGAAAATAAGTGTGTGGAATGGAAAGCTTTACAGACTTCTCTCCAGTTCTGCCACTTGGGTGACTATCTGTTCACCAGTGGGATGGGAAGTGAACACAGATGATGGTCATGAACAAGTGTCACTTTCTTGTAGACATGAAGTTTAGATCCAGACCTAAAGTTTAAAAACTTGAAGTTACTTTTCTTCCTGGAAACCCACGGAGCTCTGCAGCCAAATCCATTTCTTAATTTAAACATTTTCTGACTTTTCCTAACTCAGTCTGAAGTTTCTGGTTGCTGTCAACTTGATTGCAGGAAGATATTAATTTGAAAGAGGGTGCTCAAAAAAGTAAAGAGGCCCACAAGACAATGTATGATTCCTCCAAGTTATACTGTTGCAAATTTGTGAATAAAATAGTCCCATAGTTTAAAAAGAATGTTTTGGAAAAATCTTGATCTCTTTAGCTCTGGATTCTTGGTGTCTTTAGCTTTTACTAGATTTATGTTTCTGGAACATTCTCATCATCATAACACCCATCAGAAACTGGACGGGCCTAATGTCCAATATTACCTGCAAGTTACTTTTAAATTCACCAAGTTCAGCATTTCCTAGGTAATTGGTTACCCATAACCTCCTCATCACCCAAGTGTAACATAAATGTAATTGCAATGTTAGCAGAGAAACCTAGTACAAAAGTCCTGTTGGAAACTCAAGAGGATCATCCCCAAGCTAAACCAGGTCAATGAGGAAGTTCTCATCTCCTGACTGTTTGTCCAGTCCCTACACATTCCAGGTGCTATGGTTGACTCTGAACTACAACAGATTAGGATTGATGATTATTGAATACTGAAATTAATTGAGATTTTCCTCTGTTTTAGACTTTGAAGACAAAGAAAGCTTTACAGACAATGGTCCCATTTTATAAATGAGAAAATGTAATCAAACAACAAAATGTCCTGGCCCAGGCTATTAACACAGTGACAGAATTTATATATAATGACTTTAAAGATTTTTTGACTAAGAACTGTCACAAGGGATGCATTTTCTACTGTAATCCACTCACACCTTCATCCCGCAAAGGCTGTTTCAGGAAGGGGTTCTCTGCTCGTTTCTGAGCTTTTCTATTCTGTCCCATTCATTATTTTCTTCACTTATAGCTCAGCATTAAAAATACTGTTCTAGGGGCTACAGAAATGGCTCAGAGTTTAAGAAATCTTTCATTCACATTGGGATGGCCCAGAACTACATGAACTCCAGCTCCAGGGACTGTGACACCCTCTGTCCCCTTTGATCACCTGAACTCACAGGCACACACCCACACAGAGATACACACAAATACACAATTAAAAATAAATCAAGAAAAAAATACTTCTAAAGTATTGCTTGTTAAATTTTCTTTTTTACAAAAAGGCCTCCTGAAACTTTATTTCTCTATCTATAAAGCAAATGGCATGAGACAAGACCTCATATAAGCCTAGGATTTAGCTTACTGCTATATTTCATATTTTGCAATAAAAAACTCCAAAAATAAAATTTGCAAGAAGTTATCAGACTTCTCTAATATTAACTGACTGGGAATAATTAAAAGATTGGGTAAGGGAGTCAAATAATACAAGATTCAGAAGATTCAAATAATACAAGATTATTCTAACCATGAACTGTTCAGCTCGTACGAGATGGCTACTTCACAGAGACACCTGTCTAGTTCTTGACCTCATTTTATGGCTCTTTGTTTTGGGGTAGAAGGCTTTTGTTCACAACTGCTCCCTCAAACAGGGTGAAGTTTTATATTAGTTGACTGATGAATACTCAGAATCATTAGTTTACAGGATCACTAGCTGAGAAGCTAACCCAGACTTCCTAACCTATCAGAAGAGGAGGTAAACTCTCTTATGGAATGGTTTTGAAGCCATACAAGCTTTCAAATGATACTCAGGGTGATCCATGCTCCAATCTCCTACCCCACAGAGTATATGACATGTCAGGCTCAAAACATTCCTCATTTCACATGTGGTGACTATCCCTTTCTCGCCAGCATAAAGAACAGAGCCAAGTCTGAGTGTCAGTAGAAGCCCATAAATCCCCCAGATGCCAAGACTGGGTAGCATGGCAACAATGCTTAGAAGGCAGATACCTGTCTCTTGGCCTATGGTGCATACACAATTTCCCATCTGAATTGGCATGCAACCAACTCTGAACCCCAACAAGCAGGAACTTCCTTTGTCCACATTTATGTGGGACCAAACATGTACCTGAATCACACCAGAAGGTTCTCACATGCTGTACTCAGCCCTGCATTCAGCCTCATGGACTGGGCATAGAACAGCTTAGCTTCTTTTCCTATAAATCCCCATGCCCCTATCCTGTGGTTATTTGGAGCCAGCCAAACCTTGTTTTCTATTCAGTGCTGCTTCTGGCAAAATTCCCACTGCAGGACTTTAGCACTGACAGAGGTTAATGGGTACCATTAGTCACTCTCTGCAGCTTGGGTTTGATCTTCTTGGCTCAAGAAAGTTCAGCTTTTGCCCTTTATCTTGTTATCAAAGAGGCTGAAAGCCCTCAACAGCCAGGCCTGAAGATTTCTGGTTGAACTGGAAAAGGAAAGCAACCTAAGAAGTGTGCACTGGGCTCTTCATTCCCCCTCACCAGCCAGCTGGCCTGCTGCTGAAACCTAGACCAATAAGAGAACACATACCAACCTGTGTCTGGCACTGCTTTGCATCCCCCCTCTCAGAAAAGCAGAAAACATTGAAAAGTAACAGGAAAAGTAGCTTTTAAAGCCTGTCCTGGGTCCAAAAAGTTATGGACTCCCTTGGTTTCCTAAGTCCCTGAAGGTGTATTCCATGCAGGCAGACAGACAGGCATGCAGACAGGCTAATGGCTTTGAAAGACAATAGTCAAGGTAAACTAGACAAGTGTACACGATCTTAAAGGTACATTTCTTGGGAACACAGACTTTTGAGATACACTTGGGAAGTTCCTGACCCTTAACTTAATATTCCATAGCAAAAAGTGATAACAAGAAGGGTATACAATATAGTCACACTACTCTTGAAAATGCCTCAAGTCACCCATAAGATCCAGCCCTTGAACCTGCCTCTGCAAGATGTACTGTCTTCTCAGATCACAGCTTAGTATGCTCTATTCTAGCAAAAACACCCTAAAAACCAAAATCCAAAACCAAAAAAACCCAAACAAACAACCTCCCTCCCCCCCCCAACAAAAACAAAGTCCTACACTTTGTAGATGAGGTAGTGGCTAAAATTAGGAACCAGAGATACTTGGTAAGAGGACACTGCAGCCCTAACCCCACTAACAACATTGTGCCAGTGCAGCAGATAACCACAGGTGGGTTGTACACAGTATTACTGTGCCAGGCAAATATATAGAAAACTGGCTTTCTATTGAAAAACTTCTTGCCTCTTTTCTCTTGCCTTTTCTCTCCAAAATGTTGAATTGAAATCAGTTCATATTAAATTAGTATGAAATAGTCTCATGGTTGAGGGTTTCAAGAATCTTCATTTCTGAGTTTGTCTGGAAAGGGAAACTCAACTTTCTATTTAGAAGTTCTATCTAGAGCTGTGAGCAATGGTTAAGAGAGTAAAGCTCTTGCTACACAGCATGAGGACCTACGTTTGAATTTCAAGAACTCACATGAAGCTGAACAGAGTACCTGCAGTGCTAGAGCACCTACCTACAAGAAATAGGAGGTAGAGATAGAATGTCCATAAGCGTAGGAGCCAATTATTCTGGTATACACAGTGAACAAACAAGAGGCTCCGACTTCAATAAAGTGGTGGAGGACTAGGGTTGAGCTCTGAGGGTTGGGCTCTGACTGCTACACATGGGCACTCACATTCACATATGTCTCTCTCTCTCTCTCACACACACACTGTAAAGATGTTCCATAAATATTTCAAACCAAACTGTTTCCATATATTTAAACTACAAAGTCCAAAGCCACTCTGATAAAAAAAAAATATTCTGTTTGTGTTATGTAGGCGTGGGTATTGGGGGAGTTGTTGGAAATGAGAGCTCCAGAGACCTATCTCTATAACATACAGCCTCAATATAACCAGCTCTGAAATGGACACTATGACACATTCTGCCCTTGGTGAAAGGGCAGAATCAAATTAATTAATTGGCTCCTTCAAAATAGAAACTGTCATTGTCTTCAAAATCTTAAGATGAAAGGTGTGAATCGATGTCGTTGGTTCATAAATTGTTACATCAAACACAGGATGCCTATAAACCCGCAGTGGGTAATTATCATAAAAGTAGCACACTGTTAAAACTCCTAGGGAGAGTCAGGCAGATTTGACTCTAGGAGAGAAAGCAAACAGCTTACAGGACCCTGAGACTCAAACTGGGCCTCTCAGGACCCAGCCAGTACCACCCCTCCTGACATGCCCTTAGCAACATGGCAGTGGTTCCCAGCTTTCATCTGGGTACCTTGACTTTTCTGTGCATGCAGACAGAGTGGACTGAACTCTCACTGCCCATATTACGCTGATGAAAATTCCAGCTCCCTGCAGTGATGTATGAGACCTGAGACTACACACGTAAGCCTTCCTTGATAGCCTTTACTTATCTCTCCACAGCTTCCACTCCTTCCCTCTTGTCATCCAGCTCTGGGCTAACTCATTATGCTCCACATCAGGTCAGCAGGTTCACGCCCTCCCTCTGCATGCTGTCCTGTAGCCCTAAGCCTTTCTACCTTTGGGCTTTCAATGTCACCTCAGATAACTTTTTCTGATCATCTGGTTCAAAAGTACAGTCTACACTCTACACATGTTCCACTTTCCCCTTCCCTGACTTCATATTCTACATAATTCTCTTCCATCTGACCCATATTACTTCTTTATGTCTTCACCTAAGTATCAGATCTAAACCTAGGGTGTGTACTAGGAGAACTAAGTAGCTAGTACTCCTGCTGCTATCAAGCAAATGACCACTTTCAAAGTCACAAGTTCTACCAGGTCTCTGTACAGCAGAAAGCTACGGTTTATCAGATGCCCTTAAGAACAACACTATTCGAGGTGGGTAAATATGATGCAATCCTGTCCACTCCAGTTCTCAAGGAGAGTACAAGAGCTTGTGAGAGATATCTGAAGAGTCTTTAGTGAACAATTAAGCTCCCTAAAAAAATAAAACAAAGCTCAGCAAGATTTCCATCCAGGAGAAAGTGTCTCATTGAAGAGAAATGTAATCTAGAACAGGACAGAACCAGCAAAGAAAATATCTATACAAAGCTGTGGGTACGATATGAAACCTTAGGAAGCTATGATGAGGCAACTGTATGGCATGACACTGTATTCTTAAGTGGAGAAGGGGAATAAATGGGAAGGAGGAGGAGGAGAAAGAGAACACAGAGTAATAAAGGGAGGGGGAAGAAGAGTGGAAAGCAGAGAGGGAAGAAGGAGGAGGAGGAGGAGGAGGAGAAGAAGAAGAAGAAGAAGAAGAAGAAGAAGAAGAAGAAGAGGAAACTCTGAAGCAGAGAAACCAGGCACAAAAACTTTGACTACTCCTGTCCTGCTGTCAAGTAAAAGAAAACTAATGTGACACAATAATGACTCAAAAAAGAGGCTTATGGGAGAGTTTCCCACACAAAATTTTTACTTTTAAAAGAAGAACAAGGTCAGTGGTAAAAATATCCACAAAACCTGGTGAGAAATTCAAGCAACATTTCATAGTGTACTAGAAGAAATGTAAAAAGTGATTAAAAATATAAAATTCAGAAATGAGGTCATAGAAATCAAGAATTAGAAATAAAATAATAAATCACTTTATAAATGAAGAACACACTATAAAAAGTGTATGTGACTATAAACATAGTGCCTTGTGAGGTAGAAAGGCTAAGTGTTAAAATGAAATAAAGGCAGGAAAGACTTTTTTAGTGACAGATCTAGGAGATAGGAAGAAAAATGTAACAGGGGTTTCCATTTTGAAGAAAATGCAAAGAAGCAGCAGAGAAGATCAAATGCTGAAAATGAGAATTAAAGAACATTTTCCTGAAACAAACAAACAAATCCTCTAGAACAATGGTTCTCAACCTGTGTATGATGACCCTATTGGGGTTTGCGCCACAGATAATTCATAATAGTAGCAAAATTACAGTTGTGAAGTAGCAACAAAATAGTTTTATGGTTGGAGGTCACCACAACATGAAGAACTGTATTAAAGGGTCACAGTGTTAGGAAGGTTGAGAACCACATACTGAGAGACATGGCCTGGAAAGGAAGACAGAGAGGGAAGGAGAAAGGAGAAGAGATGGGGAGGAGAAGAAGGAAAACAATGCTGAAATTCAACCTTAAAAGTTACTGGGCCTACCAGGCAGTGGTGGTGGTGCACATTGGCCTTTAATCCCAGTACTTGGGAGGCAGAGCCAGGGGGAATTTCGTGATTTCAAGGCCAGCCTGGTCTACAGAGCAAGTTCCAGGACAACCAAAACTACACACAGAAACTCTGTCTTGAAAAACCAAACAACAACAAATTACTGGACTTCGAAACAAACAAACAAACAAAAAATCCCCCAAAACCTCTGTTCAGAATAAAGACTAAGTCACTTGGAAAAGAATGTAAGACTTATTAAGTAGTGAATAGTTATGCATTATGCCCAAATAAAATGATATCTTCAAGATAATCAAAGAAATAATGTGATTTTATATTTTATAACCAGTCAAACTTCTGTACAAATACATAGTAGTTATAAAGATATAAGAACTCATAATATTTTTCTCTGAGCTTTTTCTGAGGATATGATATGCTTAGTGATAAGATTCATGCAGCACAATTGGTAGTAGGGGCACTGGCATAAAAAACAGATGATTCAATATTCATACCAAGATAAAAAGAGACACAAATATAAAGAAAAACATAAAATATTGTATATACATAAAAATGCTGTGATCTTATTTTGCATTGGAAGACTTGGTATAAATTTATTATGTTTTATCTTTGAATTTTCCCATTTGCAGTACCCACTGTAAAAAAGACTAGAGAGAAATAATAACCAACCTGTGAGAAAGAGCACCTTGAAAAGATTCTGGTCTCCAAAAAAGACAAGGCCTTTCAGGGCAATAGGAGACTGCAGGACACAGAAGTGAGCCTGGATCAACTTGAACATTAGAAGCAAAGACATGACCAAGGACAGCAAGGACTTGTCAAGAGATTTAAGAGCCAATGTGAAAAACTTATACTGGTTAACCTCCAATAATTTGAGCATCAGAATAATAACTTCATTGAGTTGAAATATATAAAACATACTTAAATATACATATTTTAAAGGCACATATAGGATAAATCAAAAGAAAGAGGGCTAGGTAGATGGTCCAGTAGGTAAACTGCTTGCCTATGTAAGCACATGAAGAAAACAAAATTGTAATCCTCAGCACTCATACAAATACCTGCCTGTGATTGCAGAGCTCAGAGGCAGAGACAGGAGATCCCTAGGTCAATCTGTCAAGCTAGAATGGTTCAGTCAGGAAGCTCTGTGTCAAATGAGAGGTATTGTCTCAGTATGCTTTGTAGTAATCCTTTTCTATACTGTGAATATGTATTACTCTCATTGGTTAGTAAAATACTGACAAGCCATTAGCTGACAGGAAGAGTGGCAAAGTCCTTATAGGTGCTTGCTCTCACATGCACACAACCTTCATGTACACACATACAAATTGTTATTATTATTTTATTTGTACATGTGCCTTGCTTGCATGTATGTCTACAGAGGCTAAAAATCAGATCCTCTGGATGAGCAGCCAGCATTCAACTGCTGAAACATCTCTCCAACCCCATACACATAATTTTAAAAATAAATTTAAAAAATTTACACTAGTCTCTCAATCCTATGAAGGTGGAGCTATTAGAAGCATTGTCCCAACACTGTGAAAGGGGCAGAGAAGAAGGCCCAGGTGGCCAAACACCAGCAGTCCTCAGAATGACTACATTCTGATCACTGAGTATTTTTAATGCTGTCAGTTAATCAGTGTTTTCATTTTTCTCCCTGGTTCAATGCATGTTTAGTTTACAACAGCAATTTTTTATTTGAAAAATTCCATCATTTTATTTTTTCTAATAGTTTCTTTTCTTAATTTTTTCTTCTTCATTTCTCCAGTTTAGCTTAGTTTCTTCCAAAGAGCCTCTAGCAAACTGGCTACTAAAATTTGGCAGCTTTATTGTTGAATGCATTCAATTATCATTTTTTAAGTCTAGCACCACATTCCTTTAATGATTTAGGACCTTGCATGGTTTTAAATGTCTCCCAAAGCTTTCGTTGTAAATTGTGTTAAACATCAAAGGAGGTAGTGATGCCCAGATGCTGTTTACCGCCTGTGAGATTCCCAGCATTAAACAGGACAGACAGCCCTCAACAGATTCCCAGTCAGAGCCAGGCAGAAGGAAGCAACCTGCATTTTAGATGCTAATCCAAAGCCAAGCATCGGGTATGAAAAAAGGCATTAGCAATCCTTTTCCAAATGGACCTTCTGCTGTGATTCCTCTGCTTTTGTTTAAAGTGCCACCAAGAAATACTGTAATGATTCTGATGTACAGGGGTGGCAGAATCCCCTGAGGCTGCAGCTGGCTTATGGTTAGTGTTTCTGAGTTTCAGCAGTATTTTTTTTAAAGCCATAATCCAGAACTTTAGACAAGTCCTCACATCCTTTACATACTGTCATCAAATAACAACAAAATGAATGTAGTTGGACATTATTGCTCTTTTCTCTTCAGTCCTGGTGTAATGTCTTGCTTCTAAGACACAATGTTCCTAGTTTTTCTACCCCAAATCATGTGACTTTGGAATATTGGTGTAATTCTCTTTGGGGAATTGGACATGAGCAGGATTGCAGAGGTAAACCATTGGTGTTCCCAGGAACCAACCATCTCTACTTTTGAGACAGAGTGTCTCACTAGGCCCCACAGCTCATCAGTTTATCTAAGTCGGCTCATAAAAAAGTCCCAGGGATCCTCCTGTCTCCACCTCCCCACCTCCAGGATCACAAGCATGCACCACCACACCCAGCTTGTTACATGGGTGTCACCAAATTCTGGTTCTCATGCTTGTACCACAAGCTCTTTACAAACTATACTTTCTCCCAGCCCTGGATATTGCTATAATTCTTTGAGGGTTTATTCTAAATATATGTCTTGTATGTTGCCAAGCAATGGGATTTTAAGGGAACAAAAAGCAATCTCTCTGCACCCCATACCACCCTTAATCTCTTTTGGCTTGTCTTTCAGAATAATAATTCTTCTCACACAGACATCTACTACTAGTCCAGCTAGCACAGAAGCTGTTGTTGGGATTCCCTGAATTTTCCAGATGGTTACAAAAGGGTCCCTGCTTTTCCTTCAAGTACTATAACATCTTTCATGCCATTGGACACCTTTTCTTATCCATCTCCAGACCTTTATCTAGCACAAATCATACTGCACCATAGGCCTCAGCTCTGGGGACAGCTGTACAGCTGAGAGTCTCTTTGATTTATTTTGGAAAGACCTGTCTTCTAGAAGATGAGGCCAAAATTTAGAGAAAGGTCCTCAGAGCCCTAGGTAAGCACCTATATACCCCTATGGCCAGTCTGTTTGCATGTAAACTTTGACCCTGAGGTCTGAGATGAGTCACTGAGACCTCAGTGGATTCATCTTTCATGTGGAGATAGTGAAGTGCTACCTCCTGTGGCTGATTTGAGAATAAATAGAAATGTTTTAAAGTGCTCAAGACAGTAAGGATCAGTGAGGAATGTTCCACATGTACCTATTATTCATTATTAATATCATTCACAAAGCTATGGGATTCAGGGACTCCCTGAGACCACATTCTCCTCCCTTCCATTGGAACCACTTTGGAACCTTCTGAGCCCCTCATGGCTGACCTTTTCCCCTTTCTTCCACAGCCTTCTCTGTTTTCGTACTTCCATGCCATTTTACAAAGCTCCACACTCCAATACTCTAACTCAATTAAAAAAGAAACTATACTCATCAAGTTTATTGTAAGGGTAGTGCCCACCCAGCCAATTCACCTAGAGCAGAAATCATGCCACCTTCCACTTATCCTCCTAAAGGGTAAAATTTTCTAGCACTTGGCTACTGGTCTTGCTTTTGCCCCATGAGACTGGAATGATGCTAATCAGGAAGCTGAAACACAAGATCATTTGGGGGCAACGAAAGCAAACACATCAAAGAAACTGTTCTTTGTGGGGAGGAGGTGTCCAGGAAAGCTTCAGAAAGCAGAAGACCAGCAAGGAATTGGAAGGGACTGAATTTTGTGGGGGTGGGGGGGAGGACACAAGACATATTAGAGGAAAAGATGACATTATCCCACAGAAGGTCTTGAAAACAAAAGATAGAGGCCATTGTAAGTTGCCTGACATGGGTGCTGGAACCCAAATTCTGATTCTCTGCAAGAGTAGCTAGCAAGTGCTCTAAGTCACTTAATCATCTCTCCAGCCCCCAAGGATCTGACACATCTGGCCTCCACTGGCATCTGCACTCATATGTATATACCCACTCACACACATAATTTAAAAATAAAATAAATCTTTTTTAAAAAGAAAAAAAAATGGCCAATGTCATATTCTTTCTGTTGACCTGGTGAGAAGGATTTCTGTCAAGTCCAGGGTTCAGACAAGTCCAGGGTTCTGCAATCTGATTTATGCTTCTGTTGAATCCTGTGAACAGGAAAGTCAGTGCTGGTTCTGGTTATAATTGCAAGAGTACTTAGTGTGGACTGTATCCCAGATCCTAGGCTAGGAGCCTTCCTATGCAGTGTCTCTGACCCTCACCCATAGTATATCAAAATAGCCTGGTGTCTTTCTACAACCATACTGAGTCTTAAACTTTTAGAGAACATAACTAACACTTGTATTATATTATAAAAATGTGATTTTTAATGTGTATTTATGCATGTGGTATTATATGTGTGTGTACAGGTTCATGTACCCATGTATGCATGCAGAAACCAGAGAACAGTGTCAAGGGAATTGCTCTACCTTTCTCTGCCTTATTCTTTTTAATTCTTTTTTTTTTTTTTATGAACAAAGAAGTCACAATTTCTATCCTTGTATATCCTCATTCAAGGTCCCTTCCCCCTTCCACCACATCAGGCCATTCTCTCTTCTCCACAACTCGACACCCCCTCCCTGGGCAGGCGGCAGACAGTCCCAAGGTCATACTGCCCCAATATTGCTTAGTCCAGCCACCACTCCTGGCAGATCCAGTTTTCTCCCCACAACCTCAAGACTGAGTCAGGTGTTCCTCTAGGGGTAGTGGGATCCAAGGAGTCAGTCCAAGGTATTTCTGATCCCAAGCTGTTCAGTTCTGCCTTATTCTTTTAACAAAGTATCTCTCATTGAACCTGAGCTAGACTGGCAGCCAGCAAGCACCATCCATTCTCTTGTCTCAGTTCTCCCCATCACTGAGATTACAGGATTAGCATGAACACAATTAGTTTTCTGCATGGGTTCTTGGGATTTGAACTTGGTCCTCACACTTAATGCCACAAGCTCACTTACCCACTAACCCATCTCCCCAGCCCCAATAAATACAGTTTTAAATTTCAATGATGTGCTTAACATAAGACAACATATACATAGCGCTTTATCGTTACCTATGTGTGACCTTCAGCTCTTCAGATTTTCATCCCTGCCTAAGAATTAGTAAGTGTTTCTGATTGTGCCATTGCTAAAGTTTCATACAAAAACTTTACACGCAAAATGAGACTCAAGAAATAGCCTTTTCCTCCCAAATACTTTGGTGTGTGTGTATAAGTGTACACACACGTGGCAGAGAGGGTGGGAAAAGAAAGGACTCCAAGGAAGACTATTTAAGATTTTAGTGCAGCTACTTAAAAACAAGTACATAATGTTGTTTGATTTTGGAGAGGCCTGAAGGAATAGTAAACAAGTCTTGCAGCCAGCCCCCTGCATGTCGCACTACCTGCAAAAGCATTGTTTGTTCACAGCAAATATGTAACCACAAAATGCATTAAAATGCAGAAAAATCATCTGACCAAACAAAATTGTGATAAATCAGCTTGAAACTTGTTGCCATTCCTGGCTGTTAAGTAATGCTCAGCCAGGGGAGAGAGTGAGTTACTCACCAACTTAATTGTCCACGTAATTAAAAGGGTTGCTGCACTCTGATTTATAGGTTGGATCTTCTAATTACTTAGCTGTAGCAATTAGGATTTTCTTTGTATTACACTTCTCCAGGCCAAAGATGCTTTCTATCGCTTGGGCCAGATTTAGGAGGGCAAATTCTGGCTACGAACCTATCCC